>JBBPLX010000765.1:0-15669 GCA_038090015.1 Leccinellum albellum
GACAAGGACCCGATGGCAAGAGGCTCAAGAAACCCATCGCGAGACTTTGCAATCTTCAGCTGGCTGTCGCTCGGGTTATGAGGATGAGTGGTGCTGCGGATATAATATTGGACTGGAAGGATCAAGCTGATGACTATGGACTTTCTCCTCACTCCATTTCTCCCGGAGAGCTTTCTGATATGCTGTATGCTAAACTCCTTCTCACCGGGAGAGCCGTGGTCGCATAGCCCACTTTTCTACATCAGAGACTCAGCAATTTTTTTTACATAACGGATCAAGTTTTTCTGGTCCCCGGTCACCATTATAGATTTCGTATTTTCGGACTCATTTCGTGGTTCGTACTTGACATTGAGACGAGATGTATAGTATATGTACTTGATACATTGAGCACTAGGGCAGAGGCATAGGACACCCGGGAAGACAAAACGACTAGCAGAATTACGTATAGAGACGATCACAGTAGTCTGTATCGCTCGTAATATAAAATCAGGACGGCTTCTTTCAGCGTGGATGCTTTATTTATGTAACTGAACTCGAGAATGGCCTATAGATTTTATTTTGTAGTTTCGGACCGGTCAATTATATACATTTGCGGAAGCGACGAGAAGTACACTACCCGGACCGCGCATGACTGCATCCACCTTGTGCCCAAGCTCCGTACGCACTAGCACGGTGTGTACCAGTGTCTGTCCCTCGTCACGTAGTTGTTGGTGTCGGAACTGAAGCGGTGCTCGTCGTAGACCTTGTGCACAAGGACGATGGGCCGATGTTCAAGGTAATGCCGTTCCTGCAGTACTCTTTTGACTCCTTGAAAGCATCGGCGATTCACGGGGTACGTGTCCCCATCGTACCCGCCCCCGCAAGACGCACCTAACGGCTCCTGGACGTAACCCTCGACTCGTCCTCAGGTAGTGCAGAGCACGCCGCCGCTTCCGTCGTAGTGGGCGGTGCAGACATAATTGACGTCAGTGGGTGCTCGACGCGCCCGGGCGCGGGAGCAGCAGAATTGCTGGCGGAGCAGGAACTGTGGCACGTGGTGCCCGTCGTCTAGGCGGTCCGTAAGCACCCAGACGAGCGGGTAAGGGAGGCGTTGGTGTCGACGTTCTGATGGGAGGAAGCGGACGAAGCGGTGAAGGCAGGGACAAATTGTATCCATGGCAACGCCAACCACCCTCCCCCAGCGTCAACAAAGTTGGAACGTCTGGGTATACAATCGTGGACATATGGTTAACGTGAACGGTTTGGAAAAGGCGCTGCCTATCAACTAATCATCGCCTTGTCGTACATAAATAAAGCACAAGAAAAGAAAAAGAGGCATGAAGCGTCATCACATAGCGTATGGTAGGGAGATATCCAACGCTCTTCACGTATGTGACCCGTTCTGTCCCTTAAGTGTTGCTAGCAGTTGATCGTGACAAGTAGTCGGTTATCGACCTAAACAGGTAATCTAAATTTCAATCTCAGTTATCAGTTTTTATACTCGTGTGATGCCGAGCTTCGGCACCTACTAAATTCCCCTTGACGAGGTGTTGTGCGGAGTGATATATTTGAACCCCAGCTGATTTGGATGTAGATTTGGATGCCCGGCAACATAGCGAATTGCGCGGTTTTGCTTTTCCTTCCTGTTTCTATCAAATGAGTCTCTATGTTTTTTATGTTTTTATCTTATTTTTATGTTTACTCTTTAGCCTACTAGCCTAGGTCCTGCCAGTTCGGTGGGCGCAGAATCCTTAGTTCTACTGCCGGAAATGCCTGGCGTGCTACTAGAGATACAGTGTGCTAAAGGGAATGTATACATTTCTCGAGGACTCATGCTACCAAAATTTATCTTCCAGAATTCCCGCCGGGACCCCGCACTAACCCGTTCTCTCATGCACTCAAGGGCTGCTCCCACGACCTCTGATATCAAGCCAATAATCTTCAATTTAGCTCCATAGTGACTTCACACATCCACTCAGTGATCATGACCATCGAAACGACAGGCATCGTTGACTTTCATGTCGGCGATGAGACCTACCAGACTTGGTACAAGATCGTCGGTGACCTCTCCTCCACTGGGAACGGCCCGCCCCTTGTCATCCTCCACGGCGGCCCAGGCATGTCCCACCACTACATGTCCTCCCACGCCGCGATCCATACCGCACACGGCATTCCTATCGTCTTCTACGACCAGCTCGGCGCCGGCGCGTCCACCCACCTCCCGCACAAGCCCCGGGAGTTCTGGACGGTCGACTTGTTCATGGACGAGCTCGACAATCTCCTCCGTGCGCTCGGGATTGTCGGGACCGGTACCGGGAACGGGAAGGGAGCCAGGCAGGGCACGTTCGACCTGCTCGGACACTCCTGGGGCGGGATGCTCGCCGCCGACTACGCTGCCACCCGGCGCCCTCCGGGCCTCCGCCGCCTCGTGATCGCCAACGCCCCCGCGTCCAATGCGCTCTGGGTGTCCAGCATGCGCGCACATCTTACCCGCTTCCCCCAGTCCTTCCAGGACCTAATTCACAGGCACGAGCACGAGGGCACGACGTCCGCAAAGGAGTACCGCGACGCGATGCAAGTGTTTTACGAGAAGCACACGTGTCAGGTGGTGCCGTGGCCGGAGGAGTTGGTGAGATCGTTCAAGGCGATGGAAGAGGCACCGACGGTCTCTGAGGCGATGTGAACGTTTTTTTTTTTTGAGTCACCCATGGTTTCATCTGACCCGTGTGACCCAGGCTTGGTACTGCCGAGTTCACGCCGACAGGCACGCTCGAGACCTGGTCGGTCATCGACCGTCTGCACCAGATTGTATGCCCCACACTCGTCGTCAACGGCACCGAAGAGGGCGCGATGGATTCGGCTGTCGCACCTTTCGTTGAGCGCATCCCGCAAGTCAAGTGGGTCAAGTTCGCTAGGAGCCACTGCCCGTTCTGGGAGGACGAGGAATATTACTTTGAGACGATTAGGAATTTTTTGATGGCTTGAGAGGTTTCCTCTCCTATCTTTGTTGTTCGTGTAACTCTCGGTGGATCACCGGACGCAAGATATCATGTATCGCCGTACTACTTCACGTTGGATCAAACATCTCCCATCGGCATCGGTAACAGGCACCTTCTAGTCCACCTCCTGCCGACGATTCGCCGTTGATGCAAACGGATATGTATGGTAGCGACTGCGCCTTCTGAGTCATCCGCGTGCACATCCATGTGACTTGATCGTGCATAACACGAGACCAGACTCTACCCCAAAGTGAAAGCTTGTCCTCCCATGTCTCATTGCGTCCACGCAGGCCGACTCACATCGTATGTCGTATGTCTCACTTCCTTCTCACTATCCGAGTCTCAGAGAAGTAGAAGAAGGTGAAAGGAGACTGCCCCACAGTTGCATCCAAACCGAAATCACCAAGGTCACCAATAGCTTGGTATAACAAGACACGTATATTTGTATATTCATTACATCGCGAGTGATACGTAGCACATGAGACCAAAAAAACAACATTACAGTCAAACCCTCTCGTTCAGTTCTTCGCAGTTTCCTCAGCAACCTTTTTCTTGATCACGTCAACCACAGAAGGCTCAGCGAGCGTACTGAGATCACCGAGTTGATCGCCCTCGCCCGCAACGATTTTGCGCATGATGCGACGCATGATCTGGAGGAGTTGTTCGATACTTGCCAACCTTGAGTCAGAAAGAAATCCACGCACCTTTCCGGAACGCGTCTTGGGGAGGTCGCTAACGATAAAGACCTTTTTTGGTGCAGCAAAGGGTCCAATCACTTTGCGGACTTGAAGGAAGAGTTCTTTTGTTAGAGAGGTCTCGTCATTGGGGTCGTACGCGAATTCCCTGCATCAACCAGACTCAATTTGAACGTTTGGAACGTGGTGCGGGAGACAATGCTTACGGTTTAAGAGTGACGAAGGCGTAAACCGCCTGACCGGTCAATTCGTCAGCGCTACCAATGACTGCATGTGGTCAGCTACAGATAAGTACTCGTCCGCGCATGGACAGACCTGCGGTCTCGGCGACACCCTTGTGCAGGATGAGCGCAGATTCAATCTCGGCAGTCGAAAGACGGTGTCCAGAAACGTTGATGACATCTAGCCTCGTGTTAACTTTCGTTCATGATCAGTAGGAGGATCTCACCATCAACACGACCCTTGATCCAAATGTAGCCATGTTCATCGCGGGCGGCGCCATCGCCGGTATAGAAAACACCGGGGTAAGGCTGTTCGGAAACGCTCGTCAGTACATGCATGGAGGCTCGGTTACTATATAATTTACCTTCATGTATGTTTCAAGATATCTGTTGTGGTCGTTCCAGACCGTGCGTGCGATTGAAGGCCATGGGCGCTTGAGAACGAGAACACCTTCGACATTGTTTCCTACCAACTCCTACGATCGGTGAGTGAGCAAGGCTCACAAAGCACAAATAACTTGACTTGCCTTGCCGGTCGTGGCATCAAGAATGGCAGGTTCAACTCCGAAGAATGGGACGGTGGCTGAGCCTGCCTTAGTCTCAATAGCACCAGGGAAAGGTGTGATAACGATGGATCCCGTTTCGGTCTGCCAGAAGGTATCGACGATCGCACATTGCTTGCGACCGACGTGGTCGTTGTACCAGTGCCAAGCTTCGGGATTGATTGGTTCTCCAACAGTTCCCAGCACACGAATGGTGCTGAGATCGTGACCCTCGACATGCTGAGCACCAAGTCGGCGAAGAAGGCGGATGGCTGTCGGAGCGGTGTAGAATTGTGTAAGTTTGTATTTATCTACGGTCTGCCAGTAACGAGAAGGCGTGGGGTATACGGGAGTGGACTCGAACACGGTTGTCGTGACACCATTGGAAAGAGGGCCGTAGACGATGTATGAGTGACCAGTGATCCAACCAATATCAGCCATGCAAGCAAACTTGTCATCAGGGTGGAGGTCAAAGACGTATTTGACGGTCAGAGTGACACCAAGCAAGTACCCAGCAGTGGTGTGGACGACACCCTTGGGCTTTCCGGTTGAGCCGGAGGTCTGTGACGTAAAGATTGAGTCGAGATAACGACGAGGCTGTGCACATGCGCTTACATAGAGAATGAACAGCGGATCTTCTGCAGACATGATCTCAGGCGGGCAATAATTGGGTACTTTAACAGTTTCCTCGTGCCACCACAAGTCACGTCCTGGTGTCCAAGGGACCTGGGTGCCAGTACGCTTGAGCACCAAAACATGTTCGACGCAAGGGCACTCCTTTAGTGCAGCGTCTACTATCGCCTTGGTGGCGATGGCCTTTCCACCTCGGCGACCCTCGTCGCTGGTAAGCAGGACGCGAGACTTGCAGTCAAGAACACGGTCACGAAGAGATTCCGAACTGAAACCAGCGAAGACGACGGAGTGTATGGCACCGATACGCGCGCAAGCGAGGAAAGCAGCGACAGACTGCCAAGTCATGGGGAGGTATATGGACACGGTATCTCCTTTCTTGACGCCGAGACGCTTGAGCACATTAGCGACCGAGCAAACCTCACGGAGAAGCTCGGAATAGGAGATGAGACGGCCCTCGCCTGGCTCATCGGCCTCGTAGATGATAGCCGTCTAAGGGTTCGTGAGTTTCACAGATTACGTAGTGCCAAGAGGGGCAACGTACTCTATCAGGGTATTTGTGTGCCCATCGATCAACACAGTTGTACGAGGCATTCAAACCGCCTTCTGGGAACCAGACAATATCACCCGTTTCAAACCCTCCAGTTCTGACGGTGTTAAAAGGGCGATGCCAGTAGAGGGTGTCTCGTGCGACCTGAGGACTGATCAGGACTGATGGCAGACGGCGAGCAGATCAGCAATGCACAAACCTTGGCCCACCATTCGTCCGAGTTCTGATCGACAGTGAGCGCATGGGCAGCCTTGTATGCGTCGATATCGGGGCCGACATGGGGGGTCTTCGGCCCGTTCTTGAGACGGGGAGCGATGGGTTGAAGCGGGACTGGTTCAGTGGACTCGGCCATGGGCGGGATAAAGACAAAGGGATTATCTGATGCGTTGGCATTTGCTCAGAGCTTATATCACAAAATCGGACACCGCGACCCGTAAGCCCCTTTTGGAGACATGTCACACCCTGTCTTTAAGTCTCTCTTTGGCGAACATACGCGAGCGAGGCATTCAATAATTACGTGATTAGGATGGCCCCCAAACGCGGAGACAATGCGGTTGATGGGAGAAAGAACGGGCGTGAACAAGCCCTCATCATGCCATCATATCTCAAATCAACTATCGATTTGAAGCTATCAATCCCGCGGTAGGTGGGGCCAGGTCAATAGGGCTATTCTCAGCGACATGAGCGTCTTGGCAGCCTGTCCATCTGCGCTTGAAAGATAATCGGATGTCTAGTGGCAAGAACGGAGTTTGACAGTAGCACCCCGCGAGTGTTCGGATTCTCAAACTAGAAGCCGTGCGCCTTCTTCACACCATCTTTCATCCCCCTTGCAGCCTCTCCAGGGGCAAGAAGGTCAGTCGGCATAGCGAGGAGCCCTGTTCCATCATGATTCAAGTTTGAACAGGCGAAAGGAGGGAGATCGCGAACGATTGTGGTAATTATACTTGCTGATCAGGATCCTAGTTGGCGGAGCCGCTATCATGCCTTCGAGCAAACCTCGAGCGATTTTAATTTCCGCCCTGCCGTGCACTACTCACCCACTCGCCGAATCATCGAGCCGTCACCTATTCCACTTCTCTCCACTACTCACAGCGGAGTTTGTGCGGCACATATGCATGCCTTATCACAGCATGTCGTGATACCATCTCCTCGTACGTGTGATCCAGTCAGCAGTCCACATCTCTACTAGGGCCCTGAACAAAAAACAGCGCTAGCCGATTCAATTGAGGGTGGCTTAAGGGCGTTCACCAGCTGTGAATGTTTTGAATCGGTTACGCCACATTGCGCCGATTGATGGTAGAGGGTACTTACGAGCCACATATCAATCCAGCTTTTTTTTTCACGTGGTTTTAGAGACACCATTCCCAGATTTATTTGTTCGGATGTAACCATGGTTGGGAAGTACTCCAGGGGTACGTCACCAAGTTGTGCCTGTTCCTTCAAGGTTTTACCTCAGTGACTTGAAGGCACCTGTGCTACTACTGGCAGTTTTTAACGTAAATTGGTAGTGAGTGATGGTTTTGCGAGATCTAATTGGCTGCCGCGATGCCCTAAGTATGTACATATCCTGGAAGGCCCCGCCGACGTTGATGAGGCTGTGTATGTGAAGTGACAGGGAACCCGACTGACCCTTTTTTTTTCATTAACCGAGGACCTGATCGGTCACTGGTCACCACCTAGTAATATCGACCGCCATCGAAGCCCTGGACGTATCATTATGCAAGGAAACATGTGAATTAATAGTCTTCAATTTATCCGTAAATCTGCACCCCAATGATGCCCCGGGCCATTCCTACTATTCAACATGTTTGACTGCGGATCATCCAGCCATCATTTCGCATGCGATGGTTTTTCTCTGAGGTTACATACTTCAGTCTTGTCGGCGCTATGCCCCCATCATGATATCGGGTACACCGCCGCTTCAATTCGATGTAAGTGATCTCTTGCTTTGGTGCCATCGCCTGGGTCATCGAGGCCTAAACTTTTATCAGCTCACTTTCCCCTTACCACCTTCAAGTTCAGCTGTTAGACATGTCATCCCTGAAACCGGTTATCGAGCACATGCTCGAAATCTGGCATAGTGGATAAAAACGTTATAACCTCAAATCATTCCCTTTTTGCCTCCACGGTGTAGCAACACATCCACCTTGGAAACATGATGGAAAACTTGATGTTCCCCGATTCTTCCTAGTGCTTGCTGTAAGTTTCACAATATGTACTCAAAGCAAGTGCACGCATGCTCAAACGAATGTTTCCAGCCGAAGGTCGACCTGCATTTTTTGCTTATTGTACCTTATACGACGTACGATGTAATCGATGCCGACAGACGACCGATCTCGCTTGCTGGCTTCGGATCCGAAGGACGTCCGGTGCTAGTACCACCGCCGTGGTCACCACCGTCCACAACTGACGGAAGAGTTACCTCGCTTGACGTCCTTGAATTCGGAGGACGATCTCCGCCAGCACGAAGTCTGGCTCTCAATTTCTTCTGCAACGAAAGATAAACGATGGCATCTAGGGGCAACTTTGAACACCTACTTGTTCCACAACCCTTCTGACCGTTTGCTATGATGGTAGTTTAGGACCAGGTTCACTCGCTTTTCAAGGCGCACTCACTGGTATACTGCGGCCTTCAGCCGTTGTCGAAAATGCTCTGTTCAAAGTATTTGCGTTCTCCACTGACTTAGATAATACAGGCAAGGCGACGAGGCTCAGGGACTGCGAGATCTCCAACGCTCGTCTTCCACCTTCTCAAAATCCAAAAGGGTCGAGACTGCGGTGCATTATAGTTATACTGCTCTGAGCGTACCTCTGAGGTGAGGTCATGAAGTGTACTACCGGAGGCAACCATATGAAATGGGATGATGCGGACGGTGGCACCTGGTCCTCACGAGTCACAATGACCAGACAGCCTTCTGCGGCAACAAAATCAGAATGAATTGGTAACGAACCTCGCTGTAACTGAATTGATCATCAGTCTTGTGCGTTGTGGACGGGAGCTCGACCTGTGCTTTATGATGAACAGGGAGAGGGGGAACGAATTACTTACCTCCAATAAATTAACATTGCCGACTGGGATTCGACAAGTTCTCTCTGGTGTATGATGGATGTCAGGACAGTAGTCTCAAATAACATCGTCGTGTCAAAGTGCATATACTCACATCCTTGAGGTATAATGTGGCAGGACACTTTTCAGATTATGGACTTCCTGGAGGACACGTCGAAACTGTGGACATTGCCCTCGCGAGACAACGCGCGGAGTGCTTTACATTCTCCGTCCAGACGAGGGATCCATGATAATATGGATTGACGAGTCGGGACGAGTTCGTGGTCCCCTCAACCTGAGGCTGCCCAACAGTTTATGACTCGGAAGTTTTATCGGTTAAAATTGAGAAATTTTACTACTAGTACATACATAGCATATTATAGTTCCACTTCAAGTTAGTCACTGGCAGAATTCAACTTGAAATTGACCCTTGAGATGCGTTACGAAACCGCTGCGCCTCGAAGGAAATAAAGAGGAGGCGGAATGAACGTGGGTCCGTTGGAGACCTCCAGAACTTCGGCGATGTCTGGTGAGCTGCCAGTTCGCAGAATAACCAGGACGACGTTTGCATGCCAAGTCGCTCCCTGCCATTGGCACATCTTTTGCTTTCCTTTCTGATTCGCATGCTAACGTCGACTAATAAAGTTCAAAGAAGCCGGCGGGTCCTCACCTATTGGAACGTAACGAGCCATCCAGCTGGGTCCGACTAGATATTAGCTCCGCCTAAGAAAAGCTAGGCAAAAAACACACTATAAAAATAGTTCCATTCCGTCTGTCATGAGCTCGAAAACTTTTCTTCATACCAAGTCTTCTCTCTCAGCGATACCACCATGTTTGTTCGTCTTACCCCCGTCGTGATCGCACTATTCGCCATGGTCGGCGCAGTCGCTGCGGCCAACGACGGCTGCACGACTGTATGTTGCCAGAGTGTCTCGAGCGTATGTGGTTGAGTCTTATGTTCATTGCGAGACCCACTGACTAGCAGGAATGATTAGTCTCCAACTCCTAGTGGGTATCAAGGAACAGGCTGTCATACCATTTCTGCTGGTGAAGGCTGCTCTTACAAGCAGATGTGCTGCAACGATGTCGTGAGTAGATTACCCACCGGCTTGCCCGCCCTTGAATGAGAGACGATCTGACTTGCGGGACGTATACAGCAAGGAAGCAGTGCAGGGTCATGCAGCTCACCCCAGTGAGTGCATCAAGATCCCGTAAGCCAACTCGGCAGGATTTGAATCGTAGAAGGGATAGTAATGGAGGTGGAGGGGAGTTTCATATCTGGTCACTTTAAGCACGAGTAATGAAGGCAATCGAAGTCGGCTTTTTTGTGTCAGTGGAACTTCGATCGCGTCCGCCAAGTCAGATCACGTGTGTTTGATGTTACGTAATACACACCTCCAAAGCGCATGCCTGCAAAAGAAAAAGACATACTCGATGTTTGACGCGATACAGCGGTATGTGCATAAACGGCGTCGAGGCCTCGTCCGGTCTGCAGCATTTCTGTGCGGTTCTTACGTCGTCAGTGCCTATATCACCGACAGATTGGAGGAGGTCAAGGACAGGGCGGTAAGAAACAAGTTTGCCAGAGACAAGTGTGTCCTGTTTTCTCTCTGCATCTTCGCCATCTCATCGTCCTGTATGGTAACGACAGCTTGCGACGTCGCTTCCAATCGACTCACGACGATGTTTGCTTCACCATCATGGCCCTCATTCCCACCCTCGCTTCTCAGATCCTAGAAGACATGGACGTCGAGGCTCTCACTAACGAGTTACAGTCCATGTCGCGTGCCTCGCGCCCTCGTACTCTCCATCTCCCACAAAATCAGCACCGCTCGCAATCTGTGAGCTCGGTTTCCGATGTGCATTCGGATGCTGGCTCTGTCTCCATTTCCTCCTACTCAGGATCCGTATTCGACGGTGAACGCGCGTCGGCGATGTCTACTAGTTGGATCGAGCGTATCTCGTCCTCTCAGGCTTCCGTCTCTCCGCCTGACGTTCCAGCGCAGCTCTCAGACTCTTTCACATCAGCGAGCACTTCTCACAGTCATGACGCGGAAAGCTTGATGGCCTCTGCAAATACGCGGACAAAGGGTCAGCTGTGGAATGAAGTCAAAATGTTATGTGAGGTCATTTGTTTTCTGGTTATATGTGCTCGACTCACTCCTCTCAAGCACTCACACGCACGTTGACCACTCTATATGCAGTCACACTCCTTTCTCTCTTCACAGCGGTCCAACTCAACCTCCTCGGCCGCAGTCGCTACATCGATTCCGTCCGTGCTTCCGACCGTGCTGAGCGTGCGCGTGATGACGTACCTCATCTCTCTATAACCGAGGTCCTTGTCAGGGAGATGGCGGGTAAATTCGTGGACTTGGAGGCAATTTGGCCTTCCTGCCTCCTTGATGAAAGTGATGGCGGCGATGAAGACGACGAGATACTCGATGCCATCCCTGAAGGCACTGAGCTGCCTTTCCTCACCCTTTCCTGGTGGGTCTTGCATGTGGGCTGGAAAGACGTAGCTGCGAGAGTGAGGAGCAGTGTCGAGAGTGTATTCGACAAGTAAGTGATCTGTGCTTTTTTGCGTCTATGCGTCCTGCGTATACGGCACCCTCGCTCATGGGAAGCGACTGTTTGCATTTCGTTCCTCTTGTCCTCAATTGCTCTTGCTTTGGTTTTCTTACCGAATTTGTTTCGCGTGCTGAAATCCTCTATCATGGATAGTGTTTCATTAAAAGCCAAACTTTCTGCCTCAGAGCTATTTGCGCTCATCACGAACGTACGACAACGTGTGGAGATGAATGATGCAGGGAGTAAACTGAGCGAAAGGCAAGTGATTTGTTAACTTATTTGAAAACTTGTTTGATTAATTGTGCTGCTAGATTTGTATCATCCCTCCTTCCGCCAACGCGAGAGACAACTACCCATGTTCTCGCCCAAGGTGGAGCTCTTTTGATAGCTCGAGAGAATGAAATCCCTGCTCGTGCAAAAGGTCCCTCCCATAATCCCACTCGTTCTCCAAGGATACATGAGGACATCATGCCATCTGCACCACCACCTCCGAAAACATCCTACGACGGGCTCAATTCTACGACCGCAATACCAGTTGAGAGCCCAGTACCTCGGCATTCCGCCTTCCCTACGCCACCATCCTCTCATGCCCATGAGTCTGGTCTCAGCTCCCGCGCCTCCCAATCTCCATCGAACCATTCCGTACCTCGCCTCCAACCTGCCCAGTCGTTGGAGATGTCTGACTCACTGGCGACATCGAGCGGTACGCTCAACGTCGATCCAAAGTTCAACGCTCTGCTCGAAGAGACTCGTCGGTATTTGTCCGGACCGGATTTCGCACACGCGCTCGTGTGTGCGCTCGATCGCGCGACCGAGGTGTTAATGGACGGACTTCGTGCGCGCGTCTTTGTCGACACTGCCGCCTCTGTGAACGTGCCAAATCATGCGCAAGAGCTCGGAGGTGAGGCGCAAGCGCCATCGGGACCAGGTGAACCCGATAAGATGGGGACGGAAGCTGGTTCCGAGAAGGAAGAAGTGAAGATCCGACTGGCTGGGTTGCTCCCTAGTCTCGCGAGGTGGTGTCAGCTGGCGCTCAACGCGACGCCGAATGAGTTGGTCGACGTGAGTCGGATCCAGTTTTTTCCTTCTTTTTCCTGGTTGCGTTTTGCTGACTTGCTCTGGTTTTCGTCGATCTGACTGTAGAATATTATGGCAGTAAGGGAGGTAAACGCACTAGAGGCAATCATCATTTCGGATTACGAGGCCCGCTTCCCTAGGGTCTCATGACCGGTTGTCTTATAGCTGATATGATGGTATTTGGACCATACAATATCTGAAGTTTTTCTGCTCAGTGACTTGTCTGATTGAGCCTCAGTAGATGACCGATTCCACTTACTCCCATGACTTTCGGGGGTTGTTCTATTGAACATTATTGACAGTGTATTCGTGCCTCCACGACTTTTATTTATTTGTGTAAACCCACCGACACGTCTACCTCCAAGTCATGCCCATCCTTATCCTCCGATATAGCTACTCACTCTCCTCTGTCGTCCAGTGACACCATCCTGACCTCCGCAAACGCGATCATACCAGGCCCTACGCCCCGCCTGGCCCGTCAAGTTCCCGCACGTTCGCGTGATAAACCGTGTGGTCGGGGTGTACAGGCGGACGTTGATAGCCGGCAGGTGGACCTACATGAGCCACCCTCAGAGATGTAACCCTGCAGAGCGAGCATCATGCTGATGATGCTATTAAAGATAGTACTGATCGCAGCGGTGGCGGAACGGTAGGAGGTGATCAGACATCATACGGATCTCTCCATGCTCCAAGTTCAAGCGGATCAAAGACTGAACATCGAGTCCGTCTATCGACTGCTTGCTTCGCCTAAGTATTGCCTCTTTTGGACGGACTGGTCACCAGTCCAGTATCCAGTATCATGCGATTTGTTCCGATCCCTGGCAACCCATGTGGATATCGTTACTGTTGGCTTCTCCGAGTAACTATTAAGGTCTGTAGTTGCATGTTTCACCTCTAGCCCTTTCTACTCTTCTACAATGCGATCCATTCAACTTACAATATCCATTTTTGCAGTCGCTAGCAGACTGGTTGCTCTGACCATTGCGAAACCTATACCAACCGGAAACCCTGAGGCAGGTGGCATAGCCATACCGCTTACCAGACACTCTTCCTTCCCGAACTCCGACACAAGCATTGATCTCCGAGACGCAATAAGCTCTCATGGTATATCCGTCGAGGAGTACGTGGAATGGACTGTTACATCTCGCCTGCTCAGGCTTTTTTTTTTTAGGAAGATCCTTAGTGGGCTAGACAACTATGAGATGAACACCGGGATGATACATCCTTTCGCTGTGAAACGAAGCCTGAGCGAGTCTGGCAGACTCGGAACCCGTGGTGCCAGCGTCCCGCTGACAAACTATCGAAATATCTTATGGAGTGGCGAGATTTCAATTGGCACCCCTCCCAAGACCTTGACAGGTAAACTCTCCTCGTATCATTCTGATATATGTTTACCCTGCTCTATATCACAGTCACCATCGACACTGGTGCAGCGTAGGCACTTTCTTTCAGTTCACATAGCCGGTTTTGTTCAAGTCACTGGCGACGTAGTGATATGTGGGTGTTAGAGACTGGCTGTAGTGGGATCTCCGGAGATCGCGACCTCTGGGATCCCAATTCATCCAAATCTGCTAAGAAGCAGGCTCAGCGATTTCAATTGAAATATGGAGATGGAACCATCGTCAAAGGCGATCTATATACTGATAATGTCACCATCGCTGGATCCACTGTATGTTTATTATTGCGTCCTTATGAACATGACCATTGAATCCTGATGCCGGGCCAGGCAGACCCTCAGACCTTTGGCTCTGTAACATCGTACACTTCCCAGAAACTCGCCAAAACATACTACACAGACGGTTTATTGGGATTGGCCTTCCCTTCCATCTCGAGGTTTCCTGCTTACCCGCTGGTTGCATCGCTTTTCGTACAAGGGAGGGTAACCAATCTGAGATTCTCATTGAAACTTACTTTGTCTGGGGCCGAGATATATATCGGTGGGGTAAACAGTATGTTGTACAAAGGTAACATTGCGTATATACACGTAACAAATCCTGTGAGTTACAATGATGGATGGAAGCGGACATTGCTGACAATTGGCATTCGTGCGCTAGGGATTCTGGGAGGTGTCCATGGACGATGTTCGTGTTAATGGTAACCTAATCCTGAAAAATTTACCTGCTATTTTCGACACTGGTGCAAGCTATATCTTCGGAGATTGGGACCAGGTTTCAGAATTGTACGGGCATGTTGCCGGTGATGGCAAGCTCCGGGAGCATAAAGGCTATGGTTTCTATTACCGTGAGTTCCGCTTGCGTTGGTAACAATTGGTTACCTTGTTTTTTTATATCGATATCCTGCAGTACGGTGTGACTCTTTCCCAACAATCGGCTTTACCTTTGGTGGCAAGACATTTGAAATCCCTCCTGAAGTTCTCAGACTTAGACCGATTACGGTAGACTCTCCTTATTGTCTCAGCGCCATTCTCGCGCGGCGCTCGACTTACGGTGAGATTTCATAGCGTATCGCTTCCCGAGCCCCTATCTATAGCTCTAGATGGACTCACTCTGACTATATGGCCTAGAATTTTGGAGCATTGGGATTCCTTTCCTGCAGAACGTGTATAGCGTGTTCGATTACACTGGATTACAGGTCGGGTTTGCGGAGCTCGCTTGAATCATTGCGGATGCTCCCGGTACACTGCATGTTCATGAATTTTGGTCTAGTAAAAACATCGGATACGAGATTGACCACCGCCATTCCAGGACTGTTAGACTACGGACTAGTAGTGGTGTACTACCACGCCGCGTTCCACTTGAAGCGCGTACCACGTCGAAAGCGCAACCGACGCTTCAAGTATCTAATGTATTTTCCGCCGGCTGTACCGTTGACCAGCGTGGCGAGCACGGCGTGCGTCAACGACTTGACGTGGCTTGGCGTGCGCCGTTGTGGCTCAATTCTTCCCGCTTTTAACCAATGTCTCTCCAACCGTTTTCGCGCTCGCATCCGTCGTTCATTCATACCGATATTGATTTCCCCAAGGCTCGCAATGTCATTGTCGCCCGACTGGCCAAGCAGCGGTCACAGCATGCTCTTCATGCACACTATTGCTATGACTTGCCGGAATGGCGCATCACCTCAGACTATTGAAGCTTTGCGCAAGTGTGGGCTGTGCATATCGTTCTCGTCCCTCAGGAGCAGCTGATATCTCCAGATTGAAGGTACGGCTGTCTATATGCTTAATGGAGATTCTATGATCTACTTGATCTCACTGCACTGCATGGAGATCAGCTATTGACTGAGTGACGTATTTGGGAACGATTGAAGAAGCATGGGGTCCAGTGATCTCTTCCTTCGAAGTTATGCCTGATTACAATGTTATATGTCTTTCATCACTTGATCTCGAATGCTTACCTGTCAGA
>JBBPLX010000766.1:0-15645 GCA_038090015.1 Leccinellum albellum
GCTTAGGGATGTAAGGATTATGCTGAAGGAGGAGATTATTGGAAGACTGTGTCGCGAAGCTGATGGAATGTGGGCACCCAAATCTTCTTCCGCATCATGTGGCTCATTTTTGTGTTGTCCAGGTTCCGCTGGGTTGAATGCCAGCTGAATACTCTCAAAAGATGTTTCACCACCTCAGAAATCCGAGATGTGCTCGACAGCTTGCCGGTCGGACTGGACGCAACGTATCAACGGATTCTTTTGATGATCAGCAAAGAAGAACGGGGAGGTGTAATCGCAAAGCGCGCTCTTACGTGGATTATCACCGCCCTTCGACCATTAAGACTGTGTGAAGTTGTTGAGGCACTTTCGATCGACCTCGACATGCACACACTGAACCTGGATTCTGCTCCTGTACATGGACGTGCACTACTAGATTCATTGAGCAGTCTGGTGATACACTCTGAAGAGGCAGATATTGTCAGATTGTCTCATTTCAGTGTCATGGTACTAGTGTGTGGCTTCATCAGTTTTGCCTTACTAAACACTCTGGATAGGAATACCTTGCAGGAAACTTCATGCAGGAAAATCACATGTACCATATCAATTTGCGAGATGCTCATGTGCAGGTAGCACAACAATGCATGAGCTACATTTCTTCCTACCTTACATTGGGACTACAAGACTCTAATGGTAAGGAGTCATTTGTTATAGATTTCTGATACCAGATTATGTGTCTTCAGAGCACCCATTCATTGAATATGCATTGGATTGTGGTTTCCACCATCTTTCCTATGTCGAGCCTACAGATCAGATTTTAGATTCTATTGTGGTGCTTCACAGGGATGTTCAACAGCACCCTTTAGAGTGGGAGCAATTGCGAAAAGGTGATCGAGCTGATGAATTGCCAAGTCATCAACATGATTTTGTGCTCTATATCCTGATTCGTTATGCTCCCAATCCACTGCTGGATCTATTCCTCTGCCGTTCACCTGTTGCTGAAAAGGAGGGGATCAATCCACTCATCTATGCTGTCCCTTGGAAGGTTGAACATGCTTGTACATTGCTGGCCCATGGTGTTAAACTTGGTTTCTCTGGGCAATTCAGCCAATGTTATAATTATGACTTCCTCTCTGGCTTGCCTATCGAGGCTGCAGTCAAAGCTGATGACTGGGGACTGGTTGACTTGTTCTTAGAAGAGGGGAGCCCTGTGCCACATAGACTTTTCTCCACCCAACTTTTTGGGGGATCAGAACATACCATTGCTGCCCATGTCCTCACAAGATTGCTTCAAACTGATGAATTCATGGAGTGGGCAATAGATGTTCTGGACAAGCAGCTATTTACACCCACACTGCTACATGGTTTGGCAAAGTTCCTTGACTCTAGTTCCTCAGCCTCAGGTGACATGGTCATGATTGCTCGGAGACTCAAGCAGATTGGTTGTGACCTTGCTGGCCATGTATCATTTGTCGAGGCACTCCTCCGGCATGCTGCAAGCTCAGGGGATATATTCAGCATCCAGTATTTGCTCTCAGACTCAAAAATCCAACTTCCTCCCAACATCTTTCCCACTGGCAATACTAGCAGATTGGCGTCTTTCTATGGACAGTCTAATGCAGAAATGATTCATTTCCTCATTCAACATGGCGCCGACATCCACGTTGTCTCCGACGCCGACGAATCAACTGTACTCCACTATACAGTGGAACTCGCCCGCCCGAATTGCCTAGAGCAAATCAAGCTCCTATGCGAAGCAGGCTGTAGTCCATCCGTGTGCAATTTACAGGGTCAAGCGTCAATGCACATCGCGGTTAAGCGGAGCGACCTGTCTGCTGTCAGGAATTTGCTTTCTATCGGCGCATCCCTACCGCCGGACATCTTGTTTGTACCATACTTGTCATCCTCCATGATCCGTTTTCTTCTTGGAAATGGCGCCGATGTTGGAGTTGTGGCTGCTAATGGGGACAGTGCGCTTCACTCAGCCCTCCGTTACACATCGACAGATGACTCAGTCGAGTGTCTAGAATGTGCTAGGATGCTTATTTCAGCTGGGTGTGATTTGCGCATCACAGATTCATCTGGCCAAACGTCTCTCCACATTGCAGTAGCCAACGGACACATTTCGGTGGTCAAATATTTGCTTTCGTTAAACATAGCACCACTGCCCCGGGACATCTTGCTTTCAGCACTGGCACATAGGAGATGCTATCATCACTCGGACTCGGACCGAGCTAACATCTTGGTCATGGTTAGACTCCTGCTTAAACACGGCGCATCCCCTGATGTGAATACGCCCGATGGAGACAATGCGTTGCACCTTGCAACCTCAGCCAGTGCTGCTCCAGAGGATAAAGGATATAGAGTAGTCAAGATCCTTGTAGCAGCTGGATGTGATCCCTCTGCATGCAACAGCAACGGACGAACAGTACTTCATACTGCTGCAGCCTCCGGATACATGGGGATCATGGAATACCTGCTCTCGCTGGACGCACTCATCCCATCTGACATATTGCTCTTTCTGTCTTACGGTCGCACCACCGTGACGGCGACACAAGTAATTCAGTTACTGATTGACAAGGGAGCAGATGTGCGTGCCGTTACCGCCGATGGGGATACGCCCCTCCACCGTGCTGTCATCTCTTCATATCCCGAATCCTCTTCTTTGAAGTTCGCAGAACTCTTGATCGCTGCTGGAAGCGACCCTCGTGCATTTAGCATGGTTCACAAAACACCTATGCATGCGGCGGCGGCACGAGGGTACATCTCCGTTGTCAACTATTTGCTCTCGCTCGGTGTACCATTGCCCCCAGATATTCTGCTCACGGTCGCCAAAGCTGGATGTACTACTCTTATGGTTCGTTTTCTCATAGATAAAGGAGCAGACACAACTGCCATTACAGCCGAAGGAGATACAGCGCTGCATCTAGCCCTAAGAAGTGGCTTCGGAAGCGATCTGTTGGAAACCACCAAGATTCTGATTGGAGCTGGATGTGACATAAATGTCCGCAATTCAGCTGGAGATACGCCTCTTTATGCCGCGGCGTCAGGTCGTGGACGCCTCGATATCATCAAGTATCTCTTGTCCCAAGGCGTATCACTCCCTACCAATATTTTGCTTGCTGCGGCGAAGCATGGGGACATTGATACCATGGAGTATCTCTTGTCACAAGGCACATCGGTTCCTCCTAGCGTCCTTCTCGCCGCTGCTTCGTATGAGGGGTATTTCGGCACTTCAGCCAGAGTGCGACTCAAAGCAATTCGATTCCTTTCCACCTTGGATGGTGCGGATATACACGCAGTGGGACCCAATGGAGACACCGCCCTGCATTGTGCTGTCGAACATGGGAATTGGAACTCGGAGGACAGCTGCTTGGAGGCTGCCAAACTTCTGGTTCATTTGGGATGCCACCTGTCGCTTTGCAATTCAGCTGGAGAGACACCTATCCACATTGCTGCAAGACGACACTACATTTCCGTGCTGAAATATTTGCTCTCACAAGGGGCACCACTTCCATCTGACGTGCTGCTTTCTGCTGTGTTCCAGACTGCTTCGATTTTGGATGATGGAGCTAAGGCTGGTGCGATGATATGTCTCCTTATCCGCGAAGGCGCCAATCCATGCGTTGTCAACGACAAAGGGGATACACCGCTTCATGTCCTTTTGCGACGCAACTTCCACGGGGACACGCCATGGGACTTCTCGGATGAGGGCATGGTGTGGGAATGGAAAGTGGTCCAGATGCTGCTCGACGCTGGCGCCAATCCTTATGCACGGAACCTGGATGGACAGACACCCGTTGACCTCGTGGAGAGGCTGAGCCCCTACTTCACAAAGAACTTCATGAGATTGGTCGAGCAGGCAATGGCGCCAATCGCACCACGACACAATTAGGTATGTACATACACTTCTGAAGTGACCGCTGACATATCGACAATGCTTCAGCTTCAAGTTTGTTTGACTCGCGTGTAGGGCTAGATCAATCTGTAATTCGTACCAAGAATGATTCCGCCAGCAGTGTTATTCGCGAAATCCAGTGTACTGATGTCTGCGGAGCGAAGTCAGGAGGTATCTGAACTGTTCGTACAACAATATTTTCCAATCAGTCGGAGTGGCTTTACATAGATGACCGGATGCCTACCCGCCCCAACCTCGCTGTAGAATGACCACATGCACCACTTCAGTTTTTGGCGTTCTAGTAGAGAATGGAAAAACAGACTTCCGCCGCCGGAATGTGATCACTGTAATTGTATTGTAGGGACAGAAAATCGAGCTTCAACAACGGTGGCTGCGCGTTTCCATCGTGGGCAATGGCGTACAGAATCCATTGTTTGTGTAACGAAATCCGTCTGTTTGTTCCCAAAGAATTTCTTGAACCTACCAGCAGATATACCCCAAATTGTCACCCTGGTTGGTTCATGACAGAACTTGGCAATCCGTGTCTCGGATTTGACAAAGTGACCGAGACATGAAAAGACCATTACTCGCGTGTTCTCGCACACTTTGTAAAATATCGACTGTCGCGCAATCCTCGGATCATTGTCTTTTTCGGTTCCAAACTCATGTAAACATGCGTTTAGACTCGCTGGCCGGGAAAGCAAGACGATATTGTCACAATAATGCGAAACTTTGACGGAGCGACCAAGTTTGCAGCATCAAAAAGGCTCCTGTAGTCGGACTCGTACTTGTCGAACCCATTAGGTATCAGAAAGATGAACCATACGCAAAAGATCCAGACAAGAACGAGAATTCTTTCCAAGTCGACGAGAGTAACAGTCACGAAAATACAGTTGAAACGCTCATAAGGCATAAACCCTAATTATAGGGAGAAAAAGAACTAGAAAAATTTTCACTTTTCGTAATGAGTGTACTCTCCCGATTTTATGCATTATGAGCATTTCAACTGTATCACGACAGACCTCGAAATGAACATACACCTAAGAAACAGGCAGTCTTCCGATCAGGTCTCTCCCGGAGACGGACTTGCGCCTGATGGGGGACGTAGCTTGTTGTACCTTGGATATTTTTTGTAGGGGTTGAGGTGGGACCCAACTGAGCGAGGAGCGGCAAAACGGATTCCCAGGAAACCTGTGAAGTTGGTGACAATGTCCATAGCCGAGGTCTGGTCGTCGCAGATGGACCTTCGGAACAATGATTGCAGGATACATAATGAGAGATCGCCTGAGACCAAGGCTTAGTGGTTCAGCGCAAACTGAATACGGAACTCGGATTTTACATAGTAGCCATACCCGCGAATCGAATGACGATCTGTGATGTGACATATCACGGGGTGAGTGTGACTGGTTGTCTGGGGGGCTCTCCGTCTCACGGGGCTGTGTTGCTCGCAGTCATACACACACTTCTACTACTCCGTACGGTAAGGAATCGAAGACTCGTCCTATCCTCTGTACCTTGCTCATATTTTCAAGCAGAGCCCTCATGTTCGTGTCTCCGCTCATTCGTGTCGTATCTCTTGCCAAACTTCCAAAACCCTAGGTCTGAACCTTACGACCCCTACCTCCCCCGCAATGGCTCTTCCTCGAATCCTTCGGGATCCCAGGGCAACGCCAAAACTGCAGCCATTCAACAGCAAATTGACGATACCGTTGGTATCATGAGGGAGAATATCACCAAAGTCGCCGAGCGGGGCGAGCGGCTAGATTCGCTGCAAGACAAGACAGGTTTGAACTCTTTGTCGTCGAGACGCCTGCGGAATCATATCAAATTTTTTTGACAGACAACTTGGCCGTCTCGGCCCAGGGCTTCCGTCGCGGAGCAAACAGAGTGCGCAAAGTGAGTGCCTTTGTTTCTCTGATAATCCAATGCTAACCCTGCCTCCAGAACATGTGGTAAGCTTTTTCGATTCCAATGTTCAGTGCCTGTCTCACTTGCGGTGGCACCAGGTGGAAGGATATGAAGGTGGGCTCTTTTTTTCGCCCAAGGCGGGAGTGCTGACCAGCCTGCAGATGCGTATCATTATAAGTCTCGCCGTGGCTGTTATTATCGTCATCATTGTTGTCACTATTGTCAAAACAACAGGGCACAACAAGGGGTAGTTGCTGCTACTTCTCTCACAAGTGCTGGCTATTCTTGTTGTGTTGTATCTATGGAACGAACGTCTTCCTAATTTCCTTGTCTTCAGTATAAGCCTGGACTGTTGTTGATACGTAGCGTAGTTTTTGAACACGCCCGAATTCGAATTTGTTGTTGTTCCCACGCTGCAATAGCGAATGCTGTTCTTGACCTCAACCGCTGCTTAATCTTTTTTTCGTGGCTTTCTTGCCCGTGCCTCTCCTTTATAGCAAATGTCCGCTCACGGTCACAGACATTCTAACTCTGTCTCACAAAACCACAAAGCTCAGCTTGCTAATGCCTATAATGAACTCGGGAAGGAGCTTGCTTCCCAAAAGATCCGGGTAATAGGTAATTACACCCTCGGAAAAGTCATTGGCGAAGGCAAGTCTTCTTAACACGACCACAGGCTTGTCTGATAAGATCACCTCCCAGGAGCTTTTGGAAAAGTGCGCATGGGCACACATCGTCTCACTTCTGCCCGCGTAGCCATAAAGCAGATCCCAAAGGCTATGTCTGCCATCCTTACCCGCGAAATACATCACCACCGCCAGCTCCACCACCCACACGTCACCCAAATGTATGAAGTCATCGCTACGGAGTCATACATATGGATCGTAACAGAGCTTTGTTCCGGAGGAGAGCTCTTTGATTACCTCGCCGAGAAGGGCCGTCTCTCCGAGGACGAAACGAGAATCATCTTTGGCCAGTTGTGTCTTGCTGTCGCCTACCTCCATGACAAGAGCATCGTCCACCGCGATCTCAAGCTCGAGAATGTGTTGCTGGACGAACGATGTCGTGTCAAACTTGGCGACTTCGGGTTCACTCGCGAATACGAAAAGGGGGTATATATGGAGACCTTTTGCGGTACCACAGGGTATGCTGCTCCAGAGGTCCTGCAAGGCAAGAGATACCTTGGTCCAGGTGAGTGATGGCCTGCCTGTATTTGCACAGCCCGCTTCATATTTTTGCAGAGGTAGACATTTGGTCCATTGGTGTAATTCTTTACTGCCTTTTGACTGGTACTCTCCCATTCGATGACGACGACGAAGCTATAATGAAACAAAAGGTTATAAAGGGCGAGTTTGAAGATCCCGAGTGGTTATCTAGAGGTTCGATACATTTGCTGCTGTCTGGTCCACTGACTCTTACACTTTTCCCAAAGATGCTCGTGACCTCCTCAGGGATATTTTACAGACTGATCCATCGAAACGCTTGACAATCCCTCAAATTCTGGCATCCCCTTGGTTCACCCCGCATAATGCTATTGTTTCTATCGTTACGACCCCCGAAGATGACGTACCGTCCCCATCCCCTGCTCGCACTGCCTTCCCGTTGAGCGTGAAGCCCACTGCAAGCGACGCTAGAAATCATGAGACAGATCAAGCCACATCGGCTACTTCTATCACCTCCGAGAGGACTTTCCTCTCTGCCATTTCTGAACTTTTGCCATCGACACCTGCAACTCCTGACGACAATTCTGACCCATTCCAGGATTCTTCCAAGTCCCTTCCAGTGCAATTTCATTCCAACCCAAGCCAGAGTACTATCACCAAGGATGATGATAGGTCCACAGACATGAGGCAGCGTGAGGCTGCCATCGAGGAGGAAAGGAATAAGAATAGCACAGAAACGGCGCGATCCGTCACTCCCTCGAACCCCACTCGGATTCCACCGCACCCAACTCGCACTCCTGCTCGCACGAAACGCCGTTCTGTGTCGTCGACACTTTCTGACGGGAATGGCTCCCCGGCACGCGAAATGTCACTTGCACCCCTTCCTCCACAGGACTTTGCGAGTCTCCTCAGTACACCTGCTCCTATCATTTTTTCGACGCCTGCCGAGCGCGAGTTACTGAACACCCTAAGTGCGATGGGCTTTGACACTGCTCAGATAGTGCATTCAGTTATATGTGATGCATGTGACTCAGCAGGAGCGCTGTGGTGGATGTTAATGCGTAAGCACGAGAAACGGATTCTCGACGAGGTTCGAACCACTTCTCCAGACCCTATTCTTGAACAAGTCGACGAAGCCTCGAAATCCAAGCGACGGAAAGAGAAGGAAGGCGAGCGATCCTCTGGTACTCGGAAAAGAAACAAACGTAGTATCGCAGTACAAACCGATGATTCATCTCCTACGTCCGCCCCTCCGGCGTTCGCCCTTGTACCACCCACCCCGACGGTTCCTTCTGCTGTGCGTCCATCTACTCCACCTCGCGCAAAGTCGCCATTCCTGTCACCCTCACCAACCACAAACGAGTCTTCTGTGCGCTCAAGTCCATCTACGCCGAGCGGGAGCTACAAGGGGCTAGAGAGTAAGGACAAAGATGTACTCAAGCTGAAGAGAGAAGCAAAGGCTCGCTCTGGAAGCGTGAGCATCATGCAACGAGCGACAACAGCCCTCGAAGCGGCTGGACTCGTTCGCAAGAAGTCGGCGGAAGCGGTCAAAGACCAACGCGAAGCTCAACGAGAGAAGGAGAAGCCACGAGAGAATGATAAGACACAAACTGGGGATGATCCTCGTAGCTCGCATGGAAGTGCTAGCTCGTCTAAATTGACCAAGTCACCACCAGTGAAGGCAAAGGACGTGATGCCATCCTCCTCCTCGCCTCCCCCGGATTTGCCTGCTATACCTGGGTCGCCTTGGGTAATGGCAGGTGGCCGGACGTCTCCCCCCAGTGCATATGCGCCGACTCCTGCTAATTCTCCGGGTGATACGTTGACCTCGCTTCCGAATTTCTCCGAGAATGGCGGAAGGGTTATTGCTCCCAACCGAAATCGTGCGAGCTTGTTATCTGCGTTTCGCCTCTGGTTTCAAGAGGATAGGAAGGGGAAACGCAAAGAGACGACGACGCCGCTATCGCAGGGTGGTGCCCGGGGGTTGCAATATTCTCGATCCATGGTTGCTCCACCCACTACGTCCACGCCCCCTTCCAGTAAAAGCACGGTCAAGCGGCGCACGAGTGGGGGCGGGCGGGGTCGGCGTGTCAAACGTCAGTCCGTTTCGTCTCGTCGATCCAGCAGCGTCAATTCTCGCAGGTCTTCTGGCAACTCTGCTCAGATCTTCGTGCTCGAACCATCACATACGCTTGACCAGATACATTCCGTCCGATCCTTTGGCGGAGACACGCCCAACTCTGAGAGAGGTGATTACTCCTCACGACCGTCATCTGTACACAGCGTTACCCTTGGCGGTGTTCCTCGACATGGCAAATCACCGTCCACGGGATCAAACGGATCAGCGTATTATCGTAACTCATCACCTCTGCCAAAGTACAACCATCGCAGGGCAGGCTCTTCCTCTTCTACGCGCGTCGTACGGCAGGTCCAAAGTACACCGGGAGGTGTGCGTGGTGTGCATCACCGCTCGAACTCTGCAGCTTCCTCTGCACATTCCCTTTCATCATCGCGACCCACGTCATTCTATGAAGCTTCCGAGGGCGAGGCGACACGAACGGGCTCGCCATTCAGGGGGTACCCCTCAAGACGGTCGTTGGACGAAAACACCCCGAGACGCGGTGCAGGCACGTTTATTGCTCAGAAGCGTATCACACCATTCACGAGCCCACATTACTCTGGTTCATTAGGACGCACATCGTGGAAGAAGAGTTGGGGACATGAGCCCCCTGGCTGGCAAAGCCGGAGTACTCATCTTCCTGTCGAAGTTTTGGTCATCTCACCGGCGCCGGACATTAGGGACGTGTTCAGTGGGGGAAGGCCGAGCTTGAGCATGGGGGATGAGAGTGACTGGGTGGATGAGGACGAAGACATGCCCGAGTTTGCGGGTGGTCTGGGGCAGATGCCCGGGAGTGCGACGAGTTCGAGTACGAGCTCGTCGTATTTGACGCTGGAGGCGCCGATACCGCTAGTCATGTCGCCGCCGCCGCGGAATCACGGCGGACACTCGCGAATGGGCAAGGCTCGTGCGAGCTCTTGTGCTGGTGTTGTGGGGAGACGGGGAGGAGGTCATTCGCCAGCTGGTAGGTCTTCGCCTTCTCCCAGTCAGGGTGAGGTGTCGTTTGAAGCGCCGGAGGCGAGGGGTGGACGGTGGCAGTTGCCAGCGGCGCGCGGACCCGCTTTCAAGCATGCGATCCAGGAAGAGGATGAAGGTGAAGAAGAGTAAGTCGAGGAATGAGTCGTCACGGTCGTTTCCGCGTTTCCTGTTGTTGAACATCCAGGCTTTTTCTTTCTTTGCGTACTGTCTGGCTACCTTGCGCTTTGTCCCGGTCCTGTTTCCTGCTTCATGTCGATTTTCATTCTGTTTTTTTTTTGTGGGACCTCCCTCTGCACTACGATTTCACATTGCTACTCTGACCACTTACGGTCAACCACGTACTCTATCCTCATACTGTATCGTTTTTCCTCCTTTACATTCTATCTCATTGACAATGCCCAATCGCGAGGCTGATACCTGGTGCTGGTTACGGATTTTCCTACTGTTTATGACGCTGAGAGAAATATTTTCTTTTTTTGAAATCATGTGCGTCCCTTCTCTGTGACCAAATGAAGGTGTGACGCGTCGTGTACGTCACGTCACATGATTTCGCATCGTGAATACACGTCCGAGCTCGCTCTTCGTTTCCATCATTCTCCTTATTCATGGCACGCGGAGGCACCTTCGGGTTAACATCAAATAGTCGTGGACGTGCAGGGCGCGGAGGACGCTCCAGATACAGAGGAAGCAATTATTTCCGAGGTGGTCGTGGTAGAGGGAGAGGCGGACGAGGGGGCGCATCCAACGGCCCTAACGCACCAGGCGAAGGGCCTGCTCCTCAGCGCGAAGACGACGGTACACAGCTTGCTGTGCATATGTATGGTATAGTCAAGGCCCTCCGGGCGATCCCGGACCACCTGACGGACGCCATGTGGAACTCAATGCGCAGGCAGTATTGAAAGTCAATGGCGACGGTGCGAAAAGACGACAAGCACACACAGGATGCCCACGAACGATCCACAATAATTATATACGCAAACAAAGGCACGTAACCCCAAATGAAATCTGATCATGTACAGATTAAGAGAGGGGAACAGGAATAAGAGTTCGAGTCTTATTCTCCCTCTCCCTCTCCCTCTCCCTCTCCCTCGCCTCACGATCACCTTCCCTCTCCCAGTGAGTGAGCAACGGTGCAACTTGTGCCGTCACGCCATCGCCCTCGCCTTAGACCATGGCGAGTCCTCTTCCGACGGTGGCACAGCGTGCGTCACCACTGCATCACCCCTCTTGCCGTCACCGTCGTCCTCTCCCTTGTCACCACCCCACCCTCTCCCGGCAGTGGACAATATCACGGGTCAACCCGTGGGTGTCCCGGCACTGACCCACATTCGTACTCGCGCACGGGCACCGGTTAGGTCACGCCCACTGCTCCTCGAACCGCGTGGTTCCTCTACGGGATCGACGAGCCTGTTCCTCACCTACCGCAACTACGCGATTGTCTCTGTTCTCGGCATACCACCACACCCTATCTTCATTTACCATTTCTGCTCTTCACAGCTCACTCCCCGGGGTCCGGACCGCGCGATCTCAATTTCCGGGTATCTACGAGATGTTTCTACCCCTCGCAGATCACCCCATACCCGGCAACTCAGGCTCCCGCCCATCCCCTCTGCCCACTGCCTCTCCTCCTAGCCCATGGAGCGATGTCCAAAGACCATACTCTTGCCTATTCACCGGGTAGTAGAGATCTGCAGTATGGGTACTCACAGGCACGGGTTGCTATTGGGTGGTTCGTCAACCCGTGACCCACGTACTAACCCATGTACCATACCCGTACCAGTCTCCGTCAACTCTCTCGCTCTCTTCACTCGATGCGATTGGTCGAGGTATGGTCGTCACTACACGATATGATTTGACGCATAAACTACTTCCCCAGCTACATTTGACGTAGTTTGACACCATCCACAATGATGGTCACCCACTTGACCGGAACATATAGTAATATGACAATATGATGTTGGTTCTCCAAACGGATCCTAGGTTCAAACTGTCATGTGATGATTTGTTTCCAGGAGCGATATTTTCGGGCGTCCCTCCGTACAATAAATCTTTGTACAGGCAGTTTCGATGTATGTTTCGTCCTGGATACTTGAGTGCCGCTGGCTCGCGGATCACGGATCAAACCCTCGGCTCTAACGCGCCCGTAATGTGAAGAAGGCCATAGAGGTGGCAAGGGAAGCCTGCCAGCAGGGAAGGGTTCAGCTTGCCAGTAAGTAGGCGATGTCTATCTTAGAGGCTTGTTTTGTCGTGCCTCTTGAATAATGGTCTGAATTGATTTGCCTAAGTGTGGAACTGTCGTGCTGTCCCGTTCTGATGATACCCCCAATGGAATTGCACGCCAATGATGCTTGCCAATGCCCGCCGCAGATGGGTGACCGATGACCTCCCAATGGAGTACTTACCATTAAAGTAAAGTATCTACTGGCTGCAAAAGCCAATCGACAATTCGTGGGAAATAGAATCTGTGCGTATTCGAAGTTTCAAACTATCGAGGCGGTATGGTTATGTGCAGGGAGGGGACAGGTGTACATACGGCTGCGACGAATGAGACGGGGTCGATCACACTCGACAACCGTGACCGCGCCCTCATGCCAGTGAGAGCAAGATCAAAGCGCGAACGACGGGGCGGGGGAAGTCAAATTGACTGTGTGGAGGACCATACAAGGGATATCTATTCTCCCGTAGGCAGATTCTTAAGCAGGAAGACAGCCATTCCTACTCTATTGATGAAAGTAGAGGCAATCACCTTACCACGTTCATTTGAAACCCAAAGCTGTCTCCAGCACGTCCAGTGGGGACGAGACTAACCGGGAGCCCTAGACTGTCAATTCTGGGTCGACGTCACCATCCATTTATACGTACACAGCACGCTCAAATTTGGACGGTACTCAGTTTTCAGTCGTGACGCGTGACGCGTGACGATCCAAGTGATCTCGGCAAGATTGACAAAGGACATTACTAGTACAAGGTATCGATCATGTTTCGTAGAAAGAACGTCAGCTACTCATTGCATGGCACGTACTTAGTGCTAGTGGTCGAAATGTATATCGTGTCCATTACTCCAGCCTCGAGTGTCACAATCAAAAGCTTCATCCCAGGGTGATCAAGCACCACTCCCTGTTTTCTATCCGCACCCAGTCTGCCTCTGTGATGTCTGTATCCCCAATTCTGTATGCTACGCCATCCTTCCATTCAATCGCCAAGAGGACCAACGTGCGATGACTGCCCGACTCTGCGACCACGATGAAGTCCTGGAATATGATTTCGTAGTCTGGACCTGGTAAAATGTTGGGGACAGAGAGCAACTCATATCTGAATTGCTTGCATCTGTATGCGGGCGCAGTTGCAAAGCTGGTCCAAAAGTGGAGGTGGCCGATTCGGGGGAGGGGATACTGTGAGAGAGTTGGAGGCGAATGAGACTTGCCCAAGTGCCACAAAGCACGAACACTATCCTTCGACTGGTCCTCCCACGAGTGTTCTCTGATCCTGACAAGCTGCAGCTCCTCATCCACTATATAGAAATCTGTAATCGGATGCCCAAGTTTGCGACCCAATGGATTGAGAACAGGTGGGCTGTTCGAGGCTGCCCAGGCTGCCCAGCTCCACGAAGGGAACGGTACGACTTGCTTCGAGCCATCCCTTTGGAAGATTGGAACTTCAACGTAGTTTCGTATGGAGTGACCAGTGAAGGACCATGTCATCCCACATGAAAACATAGATTCTGGAAGGCCCCAGAAGAACATATCGTTTTGGACTGCTGCGAGAATATGAGAGACCCCACTGAACGCGTTGAGCCAATCAGTTTCATAAGACAAGCGCCGCCGCCGGTAACTGGCGAGTAAATTATTGTAAAACTCCCAGAACGCATATGGCTGCAAGGGTCTCCAAGATATCCAGTCGCTCATGGGGCTCTGAGGGAAAACTAATTGTGACCGATTAATGTCCATAACATCCTCCAGAGCTTGCTCTTCGGAGTGCGTTGCAGAACGACAACTCCAGTAAACTTGGTTCTCCGAGAATACTAACACCCTGCTTGATAGGATACGTTCTTGGAACGTCCACGCTCTCTGACCCCACGTGGTGTCATCGATTCCACTTTGTGTTTTGTGAACATCTATAACTGTTAGGAGCTCACAGTCGCCAAGCTTCAATATTTCGTGCCTAATTACGCGATCCTGTTTGACACCAGGCAGACCACTATTTGCATCATCCCCAGCGGCAGCAATGATGGTGAACAAGGCCTTTGGGTAAATTCCTGCCATCCGTGCTATCTCTTCTTGCTGCATCTTCAGGTCATCCTGGATGATACAAATGGAGTCCACCCATAGATAGAGCTCTCCAATGCTGTGTACAAGGATTATGGAGTCTCGGATGGTGGCTGGGATGGGCAATGATTGCAGTGAACCTGCCCTGCGAAGATCTGCTGTGTTCTCCAAAAGATGCCTGAATACGGGGGCTGTACCCCAGACGTAGCTCAAAGCAACATAGCGACATCTTGGAGGTGTGTCCACAAGACAGGATTCGATCACGTCGATCACAAACGTTGGTTCCTTGTCTATATGTTGTGGAAGTTTAATGGATGGTATGCATTCCTTCCCATGTTCGCTTTCGCACTGGTGAAGCCAAGCACGGATGAGCTGTGTGTTTACTTGTGTGCCGACGTATCTGCCACCGATCGTGTCAAGGAATTCCTCTTCTGTTGGCGGGGAGACGGATGTATTTTCTGAATCAACGCAGGATTGGGCTTTCACCTTCATCTGACTGATCACGGGTTAAGACTTTGGTGGGTAACTTGAAGTAGCAAAACTCTGCGCCCTCTGCTATGCGGCACTCCCCATCGAGCCCTTCCGGCTCTTTGTCCAGGCAATCGGCAATGAGCCTGCAAAGATTGCAAGTGGAGCGGCGATTCTTGATTGCATCTACGGATCCTAGAGCATGGTAGATACCGATTTGTTTGATTGGGGGCGTCGAACAGGGTAGTGGCTCGCGGCAGGGATAGAAAGGATTCGTCAGACGGTGTATATCCAGTTTTGAGCATGTCTCACAAAGTTTTACCGTTGCCAATGATTTGGAATCCGGGACTTCTGTTCCTTGATCGATCGTCTTCTGAGACCTCGAACAAGAAAGTGAGTTCACGTGCATATTTAACCGCGCTCCCGTCGCAGTTATCGTCTCCCCAAAAGCAGGCTGACTCGTTGGTAACGTGGAGGTGTAAAGTACTGTGTAGAGGTGGCAATGCAAGTACTTACTGTGCCTCACATCCGCGTCAGCACCCAGGACTAGTACTGACCCAATCAATAGTTTTCCTTCCAGAAATTCATTTAGCCAATAGCGCAGTTTGACAAACTAGGTGGCGGGCATCCAAGCTGGGAAAGTGAACCCTACTGATCTGGGCCGGTGACCAGACCACCTGGGAATTCCCGGAACCTGAAACTATGGTACAACCACTTGGATATATCCAGTCTGGATGCCTCTCACTCGATACTTACGTCGGTGTGAAGGAGCCTGGCACTGACTCCCATATTCCCAGACTACAGGCGAGAGTCTGTGTCTAATCCTACATCACAACACGTAAAGAGAATGCGGTGCTTATTGCGGTG
>JBBPLX010000767.1:0-15644 GCA_038090015.1 Leccinellum albellum
AGTGAGTCATGATGAAGGAGAAGCGTAGAAGTACAAATGGTAAACGAAGGCTAGGCATAAGGCATAGTTGAGGGTGAGAGAAAGAAGGAGTAAAGGAAAAAGAGGGGCTGATCGTAACAAAATCAAGAAAGCAGTCATAAGGAACATTGCTGGTTATTGTGACCTCTCTGCCCCCTCCTTGGGTAGTGAGAAAGACTGTATTGATGCAGTGAAGGCTAAGGCACATAATCTTTTGGAAAATGGCAGTATCTACATGGACCCTCCCAGAATTTCATAAGTGGTGTCTTTTATTTTGTTATAATACAGTATATAATGTTCTATTTCACCCGCCATTGCAGGGAAAATCAAGTAATTTTGCTCACACTGGTATATACAGTCTCACTGCTTTCTACACCAATTCTCCTAAGTTGCCCTGTCAATTTAAAGAATTCCAGCAGAGTGTTTCAAAGATGGCAGTTGCACTCATGTGTGCTATGGTGTGTCATCATCAAGATACAAAAGGACTCACTAACTAACTCCACCAGATACATACATTCCTTGTCTCCTATCACAAGCATGGATTCAATAGTGGTGAAAGTCTTGATGCCAACGAGCTCCAAACTAAATACCTCAAGCTTTTGACCAGAGTTAATCAAGTTCTGGCTCATCCATATCACGGTCTGAAGCTCAAGGAAATGCTCAAGGACTGGGCTCATACTGGAATGTAAGTCATTTTACTTGTGACTGAAACTGGGTGGCTAGCTAATCAATATCGGCAAGATTGGTTACAAGTCAAAGGTCTCTGTGGATACAAACGATGATGATGAGTTTGTAGTTTGTTTAGATTAACACATAGGTTTATTTTCATTGAGTATTGAATGAATGTTTTCGTTTCTGCAATTTGGTAAAAGAATATGGGAGACAACAGGACAATGGGACTAACAGAACAACAGGACCAACAGGATGACAGGAGAACAATGAGACTGACAGAACAATGGGATGGACAGAATGATGGGATGGACAGAATGATGGGATGGACAGAATGATGGGATAGATAGAGTGATGGGACTGACAGAATGACAGGACTGACAGAGTCTACTAATCTGCACACTAATAATGTACTGTACAGTCGTTTAAGCGCTGGGCACTTGGACATAAATGATTACTTAGACAGGAGCCAGTTGCTTGCACAGTGCTGACTAATCTGTACAGGTGGTCATAAGCACTGGTCACTTGGACAGAACTGACAGTGCCAATGCCTTGGCCAGTGCCAGTCACATGCACAGCACTGTTAAATGCCAAGCCCTCAGCACAGGGTGTACAGGTGACCAGTACCATTCAGTGCCTGTATGCACTAGCCTAATTCAGCCAGTATTGTATGTCATCTGTAGTTATGTTGCATAGCTTGGGATTTTTTTGTGATGCTGTGACTGCTGTAACCACTTGCACAGGATTGGATGGCTCTTTATGGTTTTGCTGATGTATGTTCGGTTCAAAAAGTCCATCGGGGGTGATGAAAGCAGCTTTCCAATGATCCTCCTGTCAAATGAGGACATTATTATATCCCCAATGAATATCTAGCTTTGTGAAGATGGAGGAGGTTTTGAGCTTATTGATGAGGTTGGGAATACAAGGGAGAGGATAGGCATTTTTTACTGTGTGTTCGTTAAGGTAACAGTAATCTTGACAGGGATGGAGAGAGCCATCTTTCTTGGGGATGAAGAAAAATGGAGATGCTTGAGGGGATTGGGAATAAAATATGTGGCTGTTATGATTCAGGTTGAACCTGAAGGCATCCCTTCAGTGGAGGTGTCCTACACCTTACGTCGCATTCGTTTTTCCGTTTCTCTTGTTGGGGAGGATGCCTTTGTCATCAACGACCCCTTGTAATACTTCTTTTCTTTTCTCCGTTATTCCTTTCCATTTCCGTCTCACTCTGGCCCTGTATTACGCGTCCCTTTTTCCTTTTATGTCTTCCTCTACTTCACTACTATGAACACAGCATGGTCTGTGTGCTCTACCTTACGGTATAAATACCCCTCGTAGTACGATGGTGTTCCCTAGCTAGTTCTGCGCAATTGTAGCGTTCTAGTTCCATCTGCCTCTGCTTAAGAGCAAGACCTTCTCCGAGTCCTCTAGAAGCTTTGCCATTAGCTTCCAACTCGAAACCCTTGGAACGTCTAGACGTGACTCTTCATGAGATCCTCGACGTTGCCTCGCGGCGTATACCTCATGATTCCCAGCGACGTCTAGTTGACCATCGCTGCGGCTAGAGTCGAGAAGACTACCGTTTGTAGTGGAGCAAGAACGCTCCAGCATAACAGTGGCCATTTTTAAGATTTTCTTTTATAAACTGTGAGCAGACCTCTCGTTCCTTTGGATTGAGAGAGTAGGTCTTGGCCACCTTGGGGACAAAGGAATCCTTTAATTTGATGGTATGATTTATGTGATGAGAGGGAGGAAGTTCATTAATGGGTGGTTTGGCGAAGATACTGGCAAATTCAGACAACTGAGGAGGAAGGGTAATGGAAGGTCTCTCGGTGGCAATGGCTGCTTCCATAGAGATGGTGGTCTTTCGAAGAGCAATAGGGAGAAGGCCAAAAGTGGTGTTGGGACATTTATAGTAGGAATGTTTCTTGAGATATCAGACAAGGTATCATTGTTTTACAACCTCATTGTTATCTTCATAAAAGGAGACAAGAGAGGAGAGGTTGATCTTCCCTGTGGTCCAATTGATCTGGGGATTGAACTTTCGGAGCCAAGGAAGTCCAAGGATGACGTCCTCCTTTCCACAATCAATGATGTATAACTTGATAGGGGCAAAGAAGTCTTTGACAGCTAGGATTACAGAAGTGAGGGTTCAGATGACTCCATTTTTGTTTGGAGTTCTGTCTATGTTAGAGATGGCAAGAGGTTTAGTGAGCCGGGTAATGGGGAGGGAATACTGTGTTACTAGTCTTCAATCAATAAAGTTTCCAGATGCTCCACTATTGATGAGAGCCTTGGTTTCAATGATTTGGGATGAACTGGATAGTGAAATGGGAATGATGATAGATTTTGCATAGGGGGTTGTATAGATTACAGGGGCCAGTCATAATGGAGAAGGAGAATTAGACATGGTACTAACCCTCTGTTTCAAAAATCCTCAAAAGAAGCAGTTTCCTTTACTGCAGCAGCAGCAACAGTGGGTTTTTTTTTAGCAGGAACCTCAGGGGAATCCTCATAGACAGTCCTAAGAACCTTCAAGATCTCTTCCTTAGAGATGTTCCTAGATGTGGTGATTTCGTTAACATACTGCCCAAGGGGAGAGGGTGGAGGGCAACAAGTGGGAGCAGGTGGAGTGCAGGGAGTGGGGGTATATCAAGCAGCAGTTTGCTGAGGAGGTCCACAATTGTCAGGACAAGGGTGTTTCAAGGAGTAACAGCCAACCTTGTGGCAGATAAAGCAATGATTTTCATGCATGTGGCAGGCATGGTCAATGGGGGACATTCTAATGGCATTGACATCCATAGCATTAGGGTCATGAGGGGGTTGGGAGAAATTTCCTCTTCCTCCAGAAAGGATGTCATTGATACGCCTTTGCTGGGCATGATATTTCGAGGCTTGGGTGATCCATTCTTTGGCAGTCATGAGCTGGGTTTGTTGGGAAAGGATCATCTTGACCAAGTTTTGGTTCATCCCAGTGGCAAGAATGTCAAGGAGGGTTTCGTGGTCCATGATGCTGGCTTGTCCGGCAAGTAGTTGGAATTCGGAGACATATTTCTGGAATCCATGTTCCTTGTTATAGAAGTTTTGCTTAAGGGTGTGGAGGAAATGACGAGCTTCGGTGGTTACATTATAGGGAAAAAGGGTGGTGGTAAAATCTTCAATGAATTTGTTGAAAGTGACATCAGCAGCAGGAGTGGTATTGATCCTTTTAAACCAGGCTTCTGCCAAAGGAATTCCATTTCCCTAGGTCATCTTGTTTAGCATAATGAGAAGTTTCTTCCCTTCATCAGTATACAAGGGTTCATTAATCTTAAAGTAGGCCTTTATGGCCAACAACCAGTGGTTTGCATTGGTGCTATTTCCAGAAAAATTGTCAGGCAACCCAGCTTTCAATTCAGAAAGCATCCTTTTGTCAGGGGGGATGGGAGCAGGTCCAAATTCAGGAGAAGGAGATCTGGGAGGTGGGAAGGGAGTGGGATTCAGGAACTCTGCAAGGTATGCTTTGGTTTGCTGGTCTGCTTCTCGAATCCTTAGTTGCCTTTTGGCTTTGTCAGCAGGGTGAGGAGGGAGAGCAGGAAGAGGGTCTCTTGTCAGAGGAAGAGGGGGCATGGAATCATCCTGAGGAAGAAATGGTGGATGGTCTGCTAATCAGCAGGAGGCAAAGGATGAGCTAGTTCTTTTGTTACATGAGAGCATTCTCTCATACTGCAAATGACAGCCTTCCTGACTATACCTGCATGATAAGATGTCATTGGGGTTCACAGGGTATACACTGCAAGGCAACATCGAGGATCTCATGAAGAGTTGCATCAGACGTTCCTAGGGTTTTGAGTTGAAGGCGAATGTCAATGCCTTTGGAGGACTCGGAGAGGGTCTTGCTTGCAGGTGGAGGCAGAAGGAACTAGAATGCTACTATTGCACAGAACTAGCTAAGGGACACCATCATACTACGAGCGGTATTTATACATTGACGTATTGTGCACAGACCATGCTGTGTTTGTAGTAGTGAAAGAGAAAGGAGCATAAAAGAAAAAAGAACATGTAATACAGAGACAGAGAAGGACAAAAGGGGAAAAGAGTAATGGCAAAAGTGAAAAGAAGTATTACAAAGGGTCATCAATGACAAAGGCATCTTCCCCAATGAGATGAATGGAAAAGCGAATATGAATATGTCATAAAGTGTAGGACATCTCCACTGATGGGATACCTTCAGGTTCAATCCGAATCATAACAATGCTCTTCTTCATCCTCATTCAGAGGAAACTGCCGTTTCTCTTGTCACTCTTCCAAAGCCTCTGGTAGAGGCTGCCCACTCCCCATCCCTGCCCCCTGCCCTTGTCGGGAACCCTCCCCCAATTATGACCATGACCTCGACAATGTTATTCCCCAGGAAGGATGGGGCAACATTGACGGAGAGCACACCTAGACCACTGACTATTAGTCAAGTTGGTGACTCGACTGCTAAAACAGGGGTAATGTTATGATTAGCCCCTCTTTTTTCCTTTCCTCCTCCTTTCTCTCACTCTCAATTATGCTTTGTGCCTAGCTCTCATTTATCATTTGTACTTCTATACTTCTCCTTCATCATGACTCACCTATTGTGACTCACTTGATGTGACTCATTCAACATGACTCACCATTCCTAGACCTCCCACTCCTCTTTGATCCTATTCCTCTGTTCCTATATCTTCCTGTAAGCATTATTCATCTGCAGCTTCATGACTCATCCATACTGTAGATGTCCCATCTATTCCAGACGATTCCATCATCTTCTATCGCTTACTCATGACACTTTCCTATATATACTCACTTATGTACTAGTAGTAACCCTGAGCTAAAGCTACTCAAATATCACTGCTTGTAGCCCACACCTCAGTCTCTAGGCATGCACCTCCATTAGCCCTCTGTAACCTTCATCCTTAGCTATCTTATAGCCCATAGTTGGGGTAGTGACTCCTGTCTTCAGTCTTAGCCCTCAAGTCATCAACTGACCCTATCTGTTATAACAATGACCACTATCCATCAAATTTGCCACAAACTCTTCCAACATTATGCCCATGATCTCAGCATGTCCTCACAGTTGCTGGCAACTACCAGCTCCCAACTTGATTATTTACACATCCCATCACCACCCACACTTGCCTTATGCTCTCACCAACCAGCCAGCACTCCTTCCATGCTGATTGTTATGATTTGGGCTGAGCCTGAAGGAATCCCTTCAGTGGAGATGTCTTACATTTTACGTCACACTCGTTTTTCTGTTTGTCTTGTAGGGGAAGATGCCTTTGTCATCAACGACCCATTGTAACACTTCTTTTCTTTTCCTCATTGTTCTTTCCCTTTCCCGTCTTCCTCCATTGTAGTATTACATGTCCCTTTTGTCTTCCCTTTATGTCTTCCTCTGGTTCTGTCTTATGCATCCCTTTTCCTTTTATATCTTTCTCTCTCTCACTACTATGAACACAGCATGGTCTGTGCACACTACCTTACGGTATAAATACCCCTCGTAGTACGATGGTGTTCTTTAGCTAGTTCTGCGCAATTGTAGTGTTCTAGTTCCATCTGCCTCTGCTTGCGAGCAAGACCCTCTTTGAGTCATCCCTTAGGCTTTGTCATTAGCCTACAACTCGAAACCCTTGGAACGTCTTGATGTGACTCTTCATGAGATCCTCAGCGTTGCCTTGCGGCGTATACCTCGTGAGCCCCGACGACGTCTAATGTTGACTATCATACGGGTAGAGTTGAGAAGACTACCGTTTGTAGTAGAGCTGAACGCTCTAGCGTAACAAAAGAACTAGCTCATCCCCTGCCCTCTGCTGGCTAGCAGACTGCCCACCATTTCTTCCTCCAGTCGATTTTGTGCACCTTCCTCTGACAACGAATCCCCTCGATAAATCACCTCTTCCTCTCATCCTACTCTCCCTCGTCTTCTGCCTCACCCTGCTACGGAAGCAGAACACCAGGCTCGAATCGAACGAATCGCCAAGAAACTCATTCACCAGCTGAATCCTCCAACCCCACCACCTCGCTCCCCCTCCCCTGAAACCCCCTTACCAGACAACAAGATGGCTTCCGAACTAAAGGCTGGATTGCCTGAGGATTTTTCCGGGCTTAGCACCAAAGCTAACCATTGGTTGATGGCCATGAAGGCCTACTTTAAAATGAATGAACCTCTGTACCCCAACAATAAGAAGGTCCTGGTACTTTTGAACAAGATGACTAAGGGAAACGGACTCCCTTTTGCGGAAGCGTGGTATAAGAAACTTATCACTGGACTGGCTAAAGAGATCACTTTTACGAAGCTCAAAGAAGATTTTACCTCTACCTTTTTCCCCTACAATATCGCCACTGAGGCACAATGCGCCCTCTGTCTTTTGAAACAGAACTATCGAGACAAGGAACACGGATTCCAAAAGTACGTCTCAGAATTCCAACTCCTTGCCGGATGAGCTGGCATCACTGATAATGAAACTCTCCTCAACATCCTTGCCTCTGGGATGGATCATAACCTGGTTAAGATGATCCTCTCCCAACAGAACCAACCCACCACCGCTAAGGAGTGGATTACTCAGGCCTCGAAATATCATGCCCAACAGAGGCGTATTAACGACATTCTCTCTGGAGGACGGGGTAATTTCTCTTGTCCCCCTCACAACCCTAACGCTATGGATGTTGATACTATTAAGATGTCCCCTGTCGAACGAGCTCACCACTTCTGAGAAAACCGCTGCTTCATCTGCCACAAGGTCGGCTGTCATACCTCGAAGCACCCTCGTCTGAATGATCACGGACCTCCATGTCAAATCTCCCCCCATTACACTCCTGCTCCTCATCCCTCCATTCCCGCTCCCACTCCTCCTCATCGCCCCCAACCCTCTGCCTTAGGGCAATATGTTAACAAAATTACCACGTCCAGAAATGTCTCTAAGGAAGAGATACTGAAAGTTCTTGGGATGGTTTACGAAGAGGCCCCTGAACCTCCTGCCGAAGAAGAAACATCTGTCGTGACCACTGTGGTAGAAGAAGAGACCGCCCCCACTGAGGATTTTTGAAATGGAGAGTTAGTACGACGTCTAGCCCTCCTTCTCCCTTATGACTGGCTCCTGTAATCTGTACCACTCCCCATGCGAAATCCATTATCATCCCTGTTTCGCTGTCCAGTCTGTCTCAAATCATCGAAACAAAAGCTCTTATTGATAGTGGAGCCTCTGGAAATTTCATTGACCGAAAGCTCGTAACTAAACACTCTCTCCCCACTACTCGCCTTTCAAAACCCCTCGCTGTAAATAATGTTGTAGAGAGCCACAGCTCTCTAGGTTGGTATAAGGGCTAAGTAGGATCATTGGAGCGTCCACAGACTCGTCCCGTCCCATCCCAAGTCAATCCGTCCCGTCCCGTCCATATCTGTGAGTACAGTAAGTCATTCCGCCCTTCGGTTTCGCTGGTGTCGCCCCAGACCAGGCTTTTCCGTACATATTCGTTTCCGGACTCGTTAATATCCACGATATGAGTTGTTCTCGCCGCCTATCATTCATTAACTTTCATTTCGGACTATTTTTACCCGTCTCCTTATTACTTGCTTCTTGCGCTTCTTTATTCTTCCGAAACATACGACCATTTGTCATCGCCTCAGTTTATACTGGGCATCCTTATATCCACCTTCGGGCCATCTTGTAATACATCTTTCATCTCACGTCACAGTCATCTGATCACTCGTCGCCTCGTCGTTTTCGTCCTCGTTGTTGTTGTGCGTGTTGCCAATGAACTCGTTCCATTCCGCCTCCTCATTATCTCGTTCTGGTTAGTGGCCTCGCACACAGCAGGCGCTAACACCTCGTCTCGTCACGTCTTGTCTCGCTCTTGTCACGCTTAGTTCCGTCTCGTCCTCGCTGGTCGTACCGTCCGACCATCTCGTTTCGATCCATCCAATCCTCATTAAGTAGCTGTCATATTCGTCGTCGACACTAACTCATCCCCTCGTCCACGTCTCGTCCCCCACGTTCATTCGCTTTCTTACCCCTTCTCCCCTTCCTTTACTCGTGGTCCGACACACGGTCCGCTCTCTTTTGATTCCGTTCCGCACCAGACCACCTCCAGAGCGCTGTCTAGGTAGTTTCTGACGCCCGGACTACATTGTCCACCCTCTGCTGAGCCTACAGGACCCCTTGGACGAACACCTCGCATACCCTGTCGACCCCGACAGAATCTTTACAACGGTCATACTTGCTAGCTACTCAGGTTATGTATAACCCCAGTTTCTCGAAGATTTCCTCCCTCAGTTCCTCTCCCTCAGGCCTCGACATGGACTCTCAGTATAACCAGCCTCGCAGGAGTCATGCTCAGGCTTGTACTATCTGCTCTGACTTGGAGTCCCAACCCATTACTACATCCGACTCTCAGCCTGAGGCTATCCATCCTATCTCGCTCGTACAATCTAACCTGCTCGCCCATCCCTTCCCGCTCGCCCATCCTGTCCCGCTCGCCCATCCTGTCCCGCTCGCCCATCCTATCCCGCTCGCCCATCCCGTCCCGCTCGCCCATCCTGCTAATCCACCCTTACCACCCAGCATCCAACCGGCACCCTTCAATCCCTTCAGTTGAGATGCGTCTCAGGATGGGTCTCAGCCATCCTCATCTCTCCCACAGACTCCAAATCACCCGCTGACTTGGGATCCTACTACTCAGCTGGCGAATCAAGACGCCTTTTGGCCTCCTCAGGCTATTCATCCAACACAATGGACTCATGGTCAGCGACTTCATTCGGCGCAGACACACCTTCGCTCGTTTGGTGATCAGCTGTATGCAGCCGCTCACCGCTCTCGTACTTCGTCCTCTCAAGCCTCCTCACGCGTTCCTGGATCCAACTCCAACCTTTCTACCTCCCCATATGTCGGCGCTGGATCCAATTCCAACCTTTCAGCCTCCTCAGGTGCCGCCGCCAGTGGGTCCGACTCCAACCTTTCGACCTTGTCCTTGCCTCTCGGAACCTTGAACCATGCACCCTCCGTTTCCACCGTGACTCAGGGCGCCAGCTGCAAGTTTGCTGACGATCTGGAGGTCCTGGTCAAGGCGGGCTTGGATCCAAAGCTATTATCATCCTACGATAGTGGCACGCAAGAGATCGTGAGGACTGCACGGTCACTCTCCCTTTACAACATGATCACCGAAATCAGTTGGCCGATCACTGGTAGCAACCCTACGAACAATGGCTATAGTATGATGATTTGGAGCAACATGTTTCGTGAGGCGTTCAAAGAGGCATGTCTGATCCATTCAAAGAACAGTAAGTACTAGTTTTACTTGACACACGATATCTAAATGATCTAACTAGCCAACAGACCAGGCCCTGACATTGGGAATAGCACAAATCCTTCTAAAGGGGATTACAAATCTTCGCTCAGCGCTGGGGTTCCAGGCCAAGAAGTTTTCTTCATACTATTTTATGCCCCATGACAGTATACGTTCTAATCCGCAGCAGTTTGCGGCTTGGAAAATCCAGGAGTTATCGCAGATCACCCAGCCTAGCAATGCAAGAACTTACTTCATGCATGAGCACAACACTGAAGGTAAAGTCATCCCGGGTGGTTGGTTTTCAAACGATATCCTCGAACGCTTCCACGTCGATTTCTGGTATACGAACCCAAATTCACCTTTTCTCCACCACCCCCACAACATCCGGACGACACCAACGCATATGTATGCCTATTCTGCTACCGCCCTTCTTTGTGCGCTTGAGCGCGAGGCCCATCAAGGCAAGGAGATCAAATTCAAAACGAAGGAATACGGGCTGGCTTATCAAGACATCCACAACTCCTTAGTTGATAGTTTACAAACCAAGTCCGCAATCAGTGTTGGTCTCCGTGCCCGCTTTCAGTTGTTGCACACAAGAGGCATGTGAGTACCTGATACGGCATGCATATGCTATCTTATCCACTCATTGGCACTGGCAGGGAAAGACTCAATAGACAGTTCAGGTTGCCATCAAGCTCATCTTGAAAACGGCCCGGGAAAGCGTTTATTCCGTCTGCTGAGGAGCTTGCGGAGTATGAGTCACCAATGTACACAACGGCAGGCGCCGGTCCGTCCGATTGGACATCGAATTATTTGGATGGAAACAAGCAAGGCTTCTCCGACTCATTGTTCAATTGATCCACTGTTTAGTTCACATATTTTTTCTGTCAACGGTGGTATGTCTTGTTACTCAGTCTGTAGCATCACTCTATTATCCTATGCTCTCCGTTTCTCTGATCGATCGTTGACACATTGATGAGTCTGAGTCTCTCCTGCTCCCGATTTGTGACTCCAGTCGGCACTTCCCGAGTGGTGGATAGATTACGTCGCTTGGAATTCGGACCAAATGGTGCCTTTACTCGCTAACTTCATTAATAGTCCAGAGAGGGCGGAAACTCTGGTAGCCGACAGTCTCGATCATATTGAGCCAGGGAGCCGACGGTTTTGAGGTCTAGATGCGGCAGGAACGTAAGATATATTCACCAGATTCCATACCGTCACATTGAGCTATATCAGGTACTAGCTGACGGTTTTGAGGTCGTATACCACTGATCGGACTCAGAAGGTGACAGGAACATACTAGTCACCAGATTTCATACCAGCATCACATCCAGTCAGCGGTAGCTGATGGCTTTGAGGTCTCTGACAAGCAAAGCATTTCCAGCTGATCGGATCCGAAAGGTGTCGGGAACATATATTCACTGGAATTCATACAATCCTCGTTGTACTATTCACAATGCCCGTTCTTAACCTACCTAATGAGATTAAACGCACAATTTTTCTCCTATGTGCCCACCGCTTGAAGACTGCGCATACTTGCCTTCTGGTCTCCAAATGCGTACAGATTTGGTCAGTGACAACAATCATAAGTCAACGTGCATACCTAACAGATCATGCTCAGGCTTGAGCCAACTCTTTACCATAGTGTGTATTTAGCCTCTGAAAAAGTCGCTTGCAAGTTCTTGTCTTCGGTGCAGCACCGACCCACCTTTGCAGAGTCCTTTGTCAAGATTTTACACCTTGGAGTTGCGCTGAAAACCGAGACGGCTCACCAAATCCTGGCTATCTGCCTAGGTACCCAGAACCTGACGCTCCAGTCTCTATGCTACCTGTATGGCAGTAATCCTCTCCTGCGCCCCCTTCAGGCTCTTACCCATCTCCGTGTCCTTTCTGTTAATCTGTCTTCGATCTTCAATAAGCACATCATATTCTTACCAAACATCGAAGTCTTTCACCGCATCACTCACCTCCACATCAGCAACACTTGGGCTATATGGTCAGGATCGTCCATAGGCATTGCCCAGCTCTCCAACATAACCCATGTTTCTCTTTATCTTTCCACCATACGCACCCAGCCAGCCATCCTCAGGGATATTCTCGCTCGTGACACCATCAAAGCTCTGGTTCTGTGGCGCCAGACAGAGGTGACCTATACCCAGTCGCAGCGCTTCCTAGAGGATTGTGGACTGGTCGACAGGCACATCGTCGTATTGAACTTGTACTTTGATTCCTACTACAGCCAAGATGGAGGTTTTTGGAAATATGCAAAGCGGTTAATCGAGTGGCGTGCAACTAACAATGGTGAGGTTCTACTTACTGATGTTCGGAATCTGGCTCATGTTGATCACTGGGCCGCACTCTCAAGCTGGACCATTTGATGGTGAAGTAGCACACTTCATCCCTGAGCCCGCCATGGCTTTATCAGACTGTGGCAGCAACATTGAATCAGGAGATGTTACAGATGAGGCTTTGGATGATGACAAATAAACGAGTAAAGAGAAAGAAAAGCAATCTTATAGGACAGAGACCTACTGTTTCTTGTATTGAGATGTCGAATAATCCATTGTCGGGACGAGAAACAGGGAACTGCATCAAGGAGCTGTGAAAAATCAAGGAGCGGCAGTAGGAAGACTGTTTGGTCAACGTACCGGCTAACGTAGGGGTTTCCATTCGACAGCATCCTTCCGTAATCCGTCATGTCTTTTCGCGCAAGGATCCCTTGGCGTCGATCACCCGAAAGTCTGCTGCGTAGTATGGGTATGGACTCAGTAGCATCCGCATGCGGGGCAAGACTTCGATCTCAAACTCCTCGAATGGGAATGATTTGCCGTCGACCATCAGCACGCCACTCACCATGAGGGTTTAGCATGGTATGTTGACGCTTTGAAGTATCGGTTCTGTTGGACAGGGTCAGCAAGTCACTTTCCGAGGCAGTTTACGAATGCACAGAGCTAAACCAATACATGCGACCAATTTCTGCCTTATTTATTGCGTCAAGTAATGATCTCCTACTGACCTAAGATAAATGACTCAAGATTTTTTAAAGTGACCTTATAGGACCAAGATGTACTATTTCTTGTATCGAGATGTCGATCGATCCATCATTGGGATGAGATACAGGTAACTGCATCAAGGAGCTGAGAGAGAGCAGGAAGCATCAAGGAACTGCGGTATGAGGACTGGCTTGGTCGACATACCGGCTAACGTACAGGCCTTTTCCAGCGAACATATATAGCATAGGTTTGTCAAACATGACCCAGGTTCCCTCGGAGTCCACCTCGTCTGCTTGCTTTCGTCGCCTGGGGAGATGTCTGATGCTGGCAATGCGGGAGGTACGCCTTTTGCTGCACTTCTTCGATGAGCATGGAATGTGTCCACCATCTGTGGCTTATCCTGTTCGACAACCTTCATCGAAAGCTCCATCTTGCAAATCTTGCGCAATGCGACTGAATGAGAAAACATGGTTGTTATGCACTTCACCAAGAGTGTACAGCTTTTCCTACCTCCATGAAGGTATCCCCATATGAAGCGGAATCGCCCATCCATCTGAGATGTTCAGTTTCAATGTCGAGATTGGCCATGAGGCCGACGGTTTGCGACATGAACGATACACGTCTTTGATTTCCCTGTTTGAACGAAAACAGATCAACCTTCATCGGTTGACCTATCAACAAGGTAACTTCAGTAAACGCTACCCGCAGGAACAAATGAAAATGAAGATGCACCTTTGAGTACGTTAAGAGTGGCCGTCCAAGGATCCAGCCCATCGCAAAGGCCCAAGATGTTCAACGAAAGCCCATTGCCGGAACCGGCGAGTATGGGAGCGATCGGCACGCAGAACCCCTTGTCAGGCGAGGCGTGCCTGGCAAGGCCGTCTCTCGAAACGATGACCAGAGCGTCGTACGTGAGTGGCATGTGCTGCGCAACCTCCATCACATACCCAGCTCTCGTCGTAACTGAATGCGGAAAGAAGACATTAGCGCACGCGCGATCATTAGAAAAGAAGACGAACGGGTAACGTCGAGTGTGCATCCTGTCCCTCGTAGTATCGGCTTCACCTTTTGTTCGAAAATTTGGCGTGCTTTGTCCTACCACCATTCTACATCATTAGTTGAAGGCGCGGGACCGACAAACGTGAGGGGAAAACATATGGATCCACCGTGAGGGTTGATGAGAACCTTCAGGACCTTGGCAGGGTTAGCACCTGGGCTGAGGGAATAAACAGATGAGCGATAGGCTAGCGATGATTCGGCAGCGAGCGCACCTTGATATGCAACCTCGAGAATCAAGCTGCACCATGCTGCGATGAGCGCAATGTCGCTCTCTACCACATCGCCTTGGGCGTGCTGTAGACACAGACTGTGCTTCCTGGAGCGCTTTAAGTAAGACACCTTTACGGTGCAGCTAGAGACGGTAACGGCGATGACATTATAAACGGGGATCTCGGAAAGACTAGAGGTGGAAGCAAAGCAAAAAGAGCGTTGCTTCGGGGTATCGTCGATGGAGAATCTAGAGCGGACGGTGAGTACTGAGTCCGTGAATGCGAGTGTGGTGACGAGGCCGTTTGAAGGTACGAGAACGAGCTCCCGGGGTGTTCCGAGTCATAGACGAGAGTGGTGCCTGGGCGCCATGCTATACTTGGAGCAAACACTTTTATTGTCTTTTTCACAGGGTGACATACGCTCCCATGTCCAGCAGTTTCAAAGTGACACGGCTGGTCACCCAGAGTGCCTGGCTTTGCACCATCAGGATGTCTGCGGGGTCGGTTTTGGCATAGGAACGAACGAGTTGTACGATCGGTGAGTATAACTTGACAGATCGTTCAACACCATCGATCCTGAGATCTTGAGACCTCCCTCATACCCACAGGACAGCATATCCTTCATCAACAATGTTATCCATGATGCTCAAGCACATCTCAATACCGTCAAGTAAGTGACCGCCCATCAATCATCCTCTGCCGCCTCAACACCCCTCTTTGCCCTAGACGACTTTGTCAACAATGACTACAACGTATCCCTCAACGATCGCCCATTGCCGTCTCGTCGTTTAATGACAACGACTGATTCTTCGCCGTGCCGGGACCTTCAATGCCAACACGCTCAATTTGTGCGCCAAACTGGCCGCTCAACGCATCGCGAACTATTGAAATGGCGCATCCAATGATGCTGTTGACACCCTCCTCTGTTGATTGCGGTTGATTGTGCCCCCCACAACTGCCTGCGACAACACCGTCACCTACGCCGAACTTCTGGACACAAACGGCGCATGTGATCCCGCTTGCCGTCTCTCTTGTTGACATCAATGACAGCGTATTCCCCAACACCTCTGACCACCTTTCCAACAGACTCAACACTCAGTCGACACCTCTCGCTTCCCTCTGGCGACCTCACCAACCACGACCATGGCGCGTCCCTCGACGCTGTCGAACTGCCTGCTCGACCTCGTCCATTTACGACGATGCTGTGTTCTCGTGCGTCAACGGCGAAATTATCACTCCATGCAACCTCCTTGACGCAACCTGCATGTCCAACGACGCGTATGAGCTAAAGGGGACGACGAGTCTGAAGAAAGATTAGTTAAGCATGAAGGACGACATCAAAAGAATTAACGGATTCTTGGAGGTATGTTTATTGCATGACCAAGGTTCATCTTTGTACTCAAGG
>JBBPLX010000768.1:0-15626 GCA_038090015.1 Leccinellum albellum
CCCTGAGAGACAAATTTTATTCCATACCAGTGGCTGGACTCCAGGACCATTCAAGAACGCGCCCTTGCCCTCTTGAGCTCTTTGTGGCACAGCGCACAGGGGAGCACATCCTGCATCCGAACCTGATTTGGGCGACGAAGTCGAGATCCTGCACAGGATCCAACAAACACATCCACTGTGACGACGAGATGATGATGACGAAGTCAATGAGACGGTGACCCACTCTCCCTCCCGTGGCGATGACGAGACATTGTCCTTACCCCTGCAACTATCCCCATCCCCAACTCCCCATCCCGGTCCCCGTTAACTTGCTCCCCCGTCCTCCTGCCCCAGTATAACGGCAGCAACAATGATGAAGGTGACATAACGTCATTGTCCTGACCCCCGTCACCATCCTCATTTCCAACTCCGCACCCTTGTCCCTCGGACTGTTCTCTCTCGTCCCAGCGTGCAGAAGTGACCACATGGCGTATACGGTTGTGCGTATTGCACAGTTGCTCCTACACTCTGCCTCGTTACCGTTGTCGTTTGCCAACTACCCTCGCCCCGCATAGCAGCTCTTGTCTTGCCGTCGCGTCGCACCGATCAGCTACACCAAGTCAGTCCAGAAACGGACCGATACGTGCTATTCAATCGGAAGCTCACGAAGGTCTCTCCACCATGTTACATTGATAATGTCATAGGTCTTTACACTTTCTGCCTGCACTAGCATATCCATTCCTGGTGGGTTGTAAGGTGGAGTCTCCTTTAGATGAGAAACAGTATATGATAGGAGCCTAAAGTACTGATCGACAGTCTGGTGGCACCATATAACGGAGCGCTTCAGTAGACTATCTCATAATGTATCCACCACCAAAATTTTGACATATTGACATATATGAGCGAGACAGATACATCATACAATGAGAATCAACAATCTGACACGACTACTGCACATCGACCGTATGAATGCTCTCCATCAACTCCCTCAACGGCGTCTCTGCTCGAATCTGCACCTGTATGAAACTGTCCGTCGCAACACGTCTGTACCGCTCCCGCTTCTGCAAAGCAAGTAGCAGCCCACCGAACGGTTGCCTGAGCCGAACGATGAGCCGGAGCGCGCGCGTCTCTAGATCAGACTGAGGAATGCCACTTGGGAAATCCTGGTCGATAAAGGGAGAGATCCATGGATGAACGAGAACTAAACCGTGCATTCCTAACAAATTATCCTTGGTCTCAATGCGCAACTCTCCAAGAATCCTTGATGTCGCACGATAAACGGGACGGCTGAGATCAGCATCTTGTTCCGAGCAGGAGGCCAGGTTGGTGAGGGGGAAAGCGAGACTATGAAGTTTCAATCGACTGGCAACAACCGACAGTGATGGGAAACCGCAGAGCTGTTTATACAACGCAACAATCGTGGGAAGTGATGATTGCAGTGTCGTAATTACCCTATCCATCTCGCTAGTCTCGATCGGTTGTGGGATATGAGGAGGTTCGATTTGATCATAGACAGTGAGGTCAGAGGGGAGGAAACTGTGGAGACTGCCCGAAGTCCCGGTCCAGGCGAGAATGGTAACATTTTCTGAACGCATGAGGATGTGTTCTAACAGTCGACCGACAGCTTGGTTACCTTCACCGTATATAACAGAGAGGTTGACACCGAAGATTCCAAACAACGAGTACGCGATATCTTCTTCCCGCGTCGTCTGGCGCTTCGAAGCCAGGTACAGCTTCTCCCTCACGCGGTCTATCCCAGGTTCAATCGTGGCAAGTCTCTCCGTAGTGAGCTTAGTTGCCCGCTCCATCTCAGAGAGAATGATAGGCGACTCCTTGTGATTGGACAACTTCAAATCGAGATATGGTTTCCAGTCCTCCGTGTAAAATTGAATGACCTTTGAAGCAACGTACTCCTGGTACGTCCACCCACGAGTATTCCATATGCTTTTCCACAGATCACCTTCTTGCTGCGATTCCGAGAGCACACCGAGGAGATGAACGATCGTGAGTGCCGCACGACAATACCACCGAAACATGGCCACCACAGATTCTTGCTGGGTACGGTTGTCGGCTTGGTTGACACAACATGTATCACTCCAAGCCCATCGGAAACGGTGAGATTGGACCAGATTACAGAAATTGACGAGCTTCTCAACTGTGGGGGATTGGGGTAGTTCATAGATCGAGACATCCTTGACCGACTGGAAAGTAGGCTCAGAAGGTTGCCACCTATGCGAGAACATGACATATTGATAGAATTTCTCCACCTCTTCCTTGATGCGCGTACGGTTGAACCGATTAGGGGTAATCATGGAAGACCGCAGCTGATGGAAAATAGGGAGTTCCTCGAAAGCTGATGCTTGCATCGTCTTATCGAAGAGACGACCAGTAGTGGTATCGATGAGCACACGGGGAATATCACGGATCGTCTCTTCGACAATACTGTGTATATCTGGGGTCGCGTCGAAATACTGACTCCGCATGTCTACCGGGAGGAAATCAACCCATGTCATGAGTGAGATATATATAAACGAGCTCACCCCGGACTTGTGGGTCAGGTGATTCATCCACCTTCGATAGCATTGTCCTGTATGCTTCGAATGCCTCCTTGTGACGCCCCATGCTATGCAATACGGCATGTTTCCTTTCAAACCCTTTGTAGTTTGATGAGTCGCCTTCAGTAACCTGATCGTACTATCAATACTGTCTACTTAGCATAGAAAATAGATCAATTCACTTTGATGACATTTGCGAGTTCGTCCTCCAGTAAGCTTGCTCGCGCCTTGCAGCATTTGACTATGATATCATTGATGTTTGTCGGGTGAAGTGAAAGTGCGTTCGAGTAGCATCCGATGGCCGTATCGTGGTTATTTGATTCCATCGCTGCATTACCCCCCTTTTCCAGCTTCCCGATACAACGTTGTCGGAAATCTGTGAGGTTCTCAGCACAGTCTCGGCACCGTCATTGCGGCTACTCACCCGATTCCCACTGAGATCGTTCATCCGGGGTACTTGTCTCCTGTGATAGCTCATGCTGCATCTTTTGAAGACACTGGATAGCCTCCGGAACACGATCGTCACTCTCGAGAGCATCGCAGATCGCCCGATACACATGGAACTTTAGCTTCGGAGGCTTGCATTAAATAGTGTGAGAATCCCCATGTCTTTCCAAATGACCGAGTGTTTCATACCTTATCTGCTCCTCCCAATACGTCATTGGCTGAGCGACAACCCAACGTTACCTTCACCACTTCCGTTAGTAGAGCTTTGGAGGGCAGAGTGAGCAATAATGCAGTGCAGTGACGACGACACAAACTTACTTTCGACCTGGTGAACGATTAATTTATCGGGCTCTAGATGTTTGGTCATCACGTTCGCAATCCCGAGAATAGATTGTGCAACATCATATATGCGGCTGTGGGCACATATGGCTTCCCACTCGTGCGTCTTGTCATGTGCACGGAGCGCATTTTGGGACACAATAGGCTGCTTGTGGAGATCCTGGACGGATTGCTCAAGGTGACCTATTTACAGAAAATGGATAAGGGATTCCCGAGTCCAGATAGCAACAAACACACCTAAGCTCCTTTCCTTGTTGGTCTCGGTTAGTTGACTGACCTCGTATTGAGAGGTAGCACGTGGGTGGCGAGGTAGGGTTTCGTTTTCCGTGTCGGACGTACTAAGTTGGTCATGGAGTTCCCGCACATTCTTCTCGAGCCTATTCACTATATCATCCTCTAGCATTGAATATGAGCACGATGAAGTCATTCGGATAGTAACCATACTTTTACGCGCATCTCTCGCACGAATATCCATGACCATCTTATAGAGATCTGCGTTTTCAATCTGCAAGCGACGGAGCTCTCGCTCCCAGCGCACCTATAGCAGCAAAGGAAAAATTGATAAGGACGTGACTTCGCACGACGACGATTACTCACATCTTCGCGGTAGGGTTCTGGAAGAATATTAGAAAGATCCCGGAGTTTGATTGACTTAGTTCCAGCGGTCGCAATGTCACAGCTCGGTGAGATGGCTATAGATGAGATGCTGTGCGGGTCGCGGATGACGGTCCCGATTTGTTGATGTGTCGTGGTATCCCAGAGTGACAGCGATGCGTTAGCAGAGGCTATGATGACTGTGTCGTTGCATGCCAGTGCGATGCACTTTGGTTGGTCGTCACTGTGAATGCGCCATTTTGCGAGCGTCTCCTTGGTGGACACGTCAAGACAATGAATGTTGCCGTCTTGAGACAAGGCAAATAGGCGCTTGGCAGCTCTCCCCCAGGCAAGAGATTCGTTATGACTTGAGCTGACTTGAATTGGAAAGTTTGCAAGGAGTCGGCCATCGTGAGCCTCATAGACCCGAACAGACGACGAGGCAGTGGCGATGTATTTTCCCGCGGGAGAGAACTTGACCGCAGTGACCTTCGTGTCATGTTTCAAAGGGCCGAGCAGTCGGTTCTTTGTAGGGAACGACCAGACGCTGACCGTTCTGTCATCCGATCCTGTGGCGAATTTCTGGTCATCGGTCGAGATGTCCACTGCATGCACATCGTCTTGATGCGCTTTGAACTCGATAATCTTTTCGTGGTACGTCGTGTTCCACACCGTTACTTGACCGCTCTGCGTCCCACATACGATCCGCTTGCCGTCTTGCGAGACAGCAATGTTGAAAATAGGATTTCCAGCGTCCATTGCCTTCCCTGCTTCCTTGCCATTCGCCACTTGCCATTGTCGGATATTCTCTTTCCATCCTCCGGTCACGATGTGCTCCCCACGAGCGAGAAACCTGACCGAATGTATGTTTTCTTGGATTTCAATCGGATTCGTGTCACTCAAAACTTTGGAGGTGAAGCTTGTCGATTTCTGACTATCTGTTAATAACTCTCTTTCGTTAGTCGCTGATGCTCCCACCTGCTCGGATGGCTCTGTTTCTCTCGTCAGCATTGTACGTCGATGGTCCTGCCCACTCACCGCTCATCCGCCTCACCGCCTTGGAAAACTTCCTGGACACATTGTTGGGCATGTTGGGGTACAGTACAAAAGGAATTCCTTTCAGTGTGCCATTACTGCCTGGAAATACACGTGTACGCTCATCCCTACCCCGTACCCTGGGCGCTCATTCCATTGGTGCCTCCCCTCATCCACAGTTTCATCTGCCAATATCCGCACTACGTGCTTGATCCTTGCCGTGATTCCCAGAGGAAATACATTTCCCCTTATCTCTCGCCTTCTAGCCAAGCTACTTGTCACTATATTCATCCACAACACTCGGAGTCTTGTATCAACAAGAAGTATCTCCCTTCCACTTGGACCCCACCTAACGTACGTAATGGTTGGGTCAATGTTCTATACATCCACTGGCGGGATGTGACATTCGGTCTCCCAACTCACTGAACCTACTACATGCATACGACATCGCGACGTTGGACTCCGGAGCTATTGACCATGTTAGAGAGGCACTATTCAGGACCTGGGTAAGGGTCCACTCATATGATAAGACTATCTCACCTGTTGTACATCGTTGAGCAAGTTATGAACTACTCAGGACGCATGCAGAACTCCACCCCTGGACTGGATCACATGCCTACGGGCGACAGCTTTGAACCCTTGTCCAGATTAATTGTTTTCCTCACGCATTCCTTACCTGGGATATTTGGAAATATTGATTCTAAACCCAGATCGACCCACCAGAGAAGCCGCTTTTAGTGCTTCGCGAAGGAAACGCTCCCGTTTTTTGTGCGCTGAAGTCGTCATAGGCAGTTTGACGCCGTGGTATCCATTCGAGTTCAGTTGATAACCCACCATGCAGTTGTGCCAGCTGCGGATTATTTTCTCGCCATGTTATGTTGGATACCGCACCTCAAAAGTCTATGTATTCAAGATACGATACCCTTAAAAATTAGCAGCGCCCATCATTCTTTCTGCCAAACGGAGAAGTCAGTTCTTCAGTGCTCGCTTCACAACGATGTTGAATCTTCAAGTTCTGATCATTGATGGAGATCATGGCTAATCAAGCGTACTCGCGTAGGGTGAACCGATCGGACGCGTTTTGGGCTGATCCTAGTCAAAGATAGTCTCACCCATCGTGCAGTATGGCTAGTTTATCTCCAACAACAGGTCATCCTAGCAAGGGATGACTTGCACAACTGCGGTAAACTGGGAACTCTAGGCAAGGTGCTCGTTATTTCCTTGCTTATCTAACTCGTCCCCACTAACATTGTATGTACTCAAGTAGTAGTGTGATAAACAATGTTATGGAACTATCGACTATCGGGACCCAACGGGACTAGTTACCTGTTCAGCAATGTGACCATTCCTGGTAAAATATCGGATCCATGACCCCGATTGCAGGGACCCCGCGTCTGCGAGGCGTTCCCACCCACCAAGTCGTTTCGGGCTCAGGCGAGAGTGTGTGGTAAGACACCCTGTGCTTGTGACGGGAACATTGTGTGGCAGTCCTGTGGTGGGACAGGCCTTCCTTAAGTGGGCGCAGCCTAGTCTAAGCCTGAGCCTCGGACCGACTGACCGGGGTGTGCTGACCCGGAGCGGGGAAGACTCCAGCCCTCGCACGGAAGGCACGCCACAGCGAAAAAACAGTATGAGCCTGGGATGTGAATCGGCACGACTATGAAGGAGTACAGGGAGATAATCACAGGCGAGTAGTACACTAACTACAGGAAACAAAAGAGGGTGAAAGTGGGTGGGTCGAATGAGTGAGACAGACAGATAAGCAGCGCGTCGATGATGAAGAGGCTGTATATACCCTCGAGAACGGAAGGAATGAGAAGCAATCGGAGGCAAACAAGTATGGTTTCGAATAGGGAGTGAGTATTGTCACTCTCGATAGTGCTTCCAAGCATACATCCAAACGGATCAATCAGAACGGAAGTCTCTAGTGTAAACACTGTACGCTGCTTGAGCGTCGCCGTACAGTTTCTCGAGCAGTTTATCTTCTTCAGTGAGCCCGTCCGCCTTCCTGTTGGCAACTCGGATAGCGAACTTCTGTGGTTTCTCCCTGTCGAGGAGCTGCCGCACGATCGTCTGCTTCCACTGCATCCAGACATTGGTGTCAGGAAGGAGTTCATCAAGGAATTTGATCGGTTCCTTGGGCCGAAGAACGAGGAGGGCGAAAACGACTGCAGATGTGAACGTGCCCAATGAATACTTGGTCAAAGTATGTTTCTTGAGTACACTGTCGAACAGGATGTCTCGCTGGATCTTGTCCTTGTGCAAGGAGGCTAGACAAGAATTATAAACCCATGAAACACCGAGGGAAACAACAAATAGAATTTGACCAGTTGGGGTCGCTTGGGGGATAAGGAGTAACTGGGCAATGAATTGGATGGTGAGAAGGGCAGAACACCACCCGATCCTTCCGAACTTAACGTCACTGGAGAACCTGAGAGAGAAGCTCCCACGGGTGATAGAGTTCACCGCACTCTCTCCACCCATTAGCAGCACGATCTCCTTTCCTGAAACAAGGATACCGTCTCCGAGAGGTGATCCCCTGGCAGGGTCAGGATGTGTGAACTGAAGCTTTCCTGAACCGATGACCAGTGAAGAGATACCGTTTGCGATGATACCCAAGAGGATCAATGAGGACGCACACCAGTCCTTGAAAACACCACATGCTACACAGCTAGCGAGGCTGACGGCGATGGGAATGCAGGCAAAGATGGGAGTGTAAGGGTTGATGCATTTTGGATACATGCGTGTTGGCGGTTCGTGGTAGAGCTTGACAACCGTGACTCCAACAACCCTCGTTTTTCTCCCCTCGCCGACAGCCTTTCCTTCTCGTGCAGCACATTCCTTCATGACAAGGGAACCCACATGGCCGGTATCTTCGATAACGGTACCCGAATGGGCGGCTCTGAACTTGGGACTCTTGGTGATATCCGACTCCACCAACTTGGCAGGATCAGTATGAACACCAGAAGAAAAGCTGTCAAGGATCCTTGACTTTGCGAGGAGACCGAGTCGCTTGGCAATCTTGTATGATCCTGGAGAATTGTACCACCCTAGCCACTGCCTGTTTTCGTAGACGTGAACAGCGGCCATGGCCAACACAGCCTCGTCTCCACCAACGAGGCCAGCCACACCCGAGGTACAAAGGGTGAAAGGAGACGTGTCGAGCGGCAAAGTGGGGGAAACCATCGAGCGATGAGAGTGTATGCTAGATATGTCAGGAATGTATATGCCAGTAGTGGAAGGTATAAAGTACTTACCGGGAGACTGTCCGATGATACGTTTGGATTTATATTATTAGACCAAAGCCTCTTTACAGCAATTCATATCCATGGCCGCCCCTCTGTTGAGTGCCTGACTGAAACACCAGTATGTCCATAAGTTAGCACGCACTCATTATGTCCTTACCCGCCTTACCCGCAATCCGAATGGGGAGCAATATTGGAGAGCGGTCTTCGAACTTCAAAGGATATATGATCGCAGAACTTTAAGACACGGTATGCGACAAAACAGATTTGTACTGTACAGTGCTTCCAGGCACAGTGGCCCTTCTAGGGATGACTTGATGGAATCATGTTCGTACACACCCGCCCCCGACTCGGAGTCAGGGATGCTTGTCAGGGAAAGAATATACATTGTGTCCATGAGACTGTCTGAACAACTTGAATAGACAATCATGTCACAACAAGATGGATGTGCTTACAATTTCATAGTTTTTGCAGCGGTGTACTTGGCACCGTAAAAGCTGTGCGGGTGGGTCAGATCTGTTCAGCAATATAACTCCAACCTCGAAAGGCAGTTGTCTGACCTGGTCCCTCCCCTCCCACGCTTTTCACCGTACTACGGGTCCGGGAATAATATGTAAAGGCTCTCACGTCACTGCCTAATGATCATAATGCGCTGTGGTGCCAATCGGTATAAGTATCAGCAGATCATTACATTGATTAATCGCATTGATCACAATCTAGCCAATTATCGATCGACAATCTTCGATTCCGATTCCGCTCCCACCATCGTCTTCACCCGACGTACCATCAGATGGTTGACGCCCATGTCCTCACCGCTCTCGTCCATATTCGGCTACCACACATAACTACTGCACGTCGACCGTACGAATGCTCTGCATCAACCCTTCTAGGGGCGTCTCGGACCGGACCTGAACCTTGATGAAACTGTCCGTCGCGACGCGCTTGTACTGCACGCGCCCCTGAGAAGCAAGCAATAGTGCGCCGAACGGCTGCCTCAGACGAACGAGAAGCCGCAGTGAGCGCGTGTCAAGACCAAACCGAGCAGTGCTGCCCGAGAAATCCTCGTCGATAAGAGGACCGATCCATGGATGAATGAGAACTAGACCCTCCATCCCTACTAAATCATCCCTGGTTTCAATCCGCACTTCACCCAGAGCGGGCGTTGTCGCGTAATAGACAGCGTGGATGGTGTCGGAATTACATTCTGAAAGACGTTGGAGGTTGTCGAGGGAGAAAACAAGACCACGGAGTCGCAGTCGACCAGCAACAAGCGACAGAGGTAGGAGATTGTGAAGCCGTTCATATAACTCGGTGATTGGAGAGAGATCAGGAAAGCATGATTGCAAATCCATAACCATCCGATTCATCTCGGCGGTTTCAACTGTTTGCGGAACATGCGGTGGAACGACTTGATCATAAACAGTGAGGTCTGATGGGAGGTAGCTGTGGTTATTGCCTGAGGTTCCGGTCCAGGCGAGAATTGTAACGTTGTCCGACCGCGTGAGGATGTGTTCCAATAGTCGTCCAACTGCTTGTTTACCCTCGCCGTATATGACGGGCAGGAAAATATTGAAGATACCGAACATGGAGTACGCGATGTCTTCTTCCCGTGTCGTTTCGCGCTTCGAAGCTAGATAGAGTTTCTCGCGCACTCCCGTCAAACCTGGCTGAAGCGTAGCAAGCGCCCGAGTGGCAAAGTTGGTTGCCTGTTCCATCTCTTCGAGAATGATAGACGATTCCTTGTGATTGAATATATTGAGGTCGAGGTATGGCTGCCAATCTTCTGTATAAAATTGTAACACCTTGGAGGCGACATACTCCTGGTAGGTCCATCCGCGCTTATTCCAGATGCTCTTTCTCATGGAGCCCTTCTTTTGCGATTCGGAGTGAACACCAAGAAGATGTACGATCGTGAGAGCCGCGCGACAATACCATCGAAACATGGCTACGATTGATTCTTGCTGAACTCCCTTGTCGCTCTGGTCAATACAGCACGTGTCGCTCCATGCCCATCGGAAGCGGCGAGACTGCACCAGCTTACAAAATGTGACGAGTTTGTCGTTTGTGGGGGATGCCGGTAGCCCATAGACTAGGGCCTTCTCGACCAAATGGAATGATGGCTCAGGTGGCTGCCACTTGTGCGAGAACATCACGTATTCGTAAAACTTCTCCACCTCCTTCTTGATACGCGTACGGTCGAGCAGATTAGAGGTAGTCATGGAAGACCGCAGTTCATTGAAAATAGGGAGTTCCTCGAAAGCTGATGCTTGCTTCGTCTTATCATAGAGACGACCAGTAGCAGTGTCGATGAGCACGCAAGGAATGTCACGGATCGTTTCTTCGACGATGATGCGTATCTCTGGGGTCGCGTCAAAATACCGACTTCGCATATCTATCGACATAAAATCAACATATCATGTGCGAAATTGAGTAAAATAGGCTCACCCCGAACTTGTGAATCGGGTGAATTACCCATCCTCGACAGCATGATCTCAAATGCTTTGAATGCCTCGTCATAACGACCCAAGCTATGTAACGCAGCATGTTTCCTTTTATACCTTATGTAGGACGATGGGTGGTGTTCGGTAGCCTGATCATACCGTCAATACCATCAATTTAGTACGACATGCCAGTCAACTCGTGAGTTTGCTGCCTCCACTGAATTACGCTTACCTTGCAGCATTTGACAATAATATTGATGTTTGCCGGATTAAGCGAAAGTGCATTGGAGTAGGACTCGATAGCCACATCATGGTTATCCAATTCCATTGCTGCATTACCCCCCTTCTCCAGCCTCATGATACAACGCTGTTGAAAATCTGGAAGGTTTTCAGTCAAATAAAAACATCATCATTGCTGCTACTCACCCGATCCCCATTGAGATCGTTCATCCGGGGCACCTGTCTCCTGTGATAGCTCACACTGCATCTTTCGAAAACATTGGACAGCCTCCGGAACACGATTGTCACTTTCGAGAGCATCGCAGACCGCCCGATACACATGGAACTTTAACTCCGGCGCCTTGAATCGAATAGTGTGAGAATCGCCATGCCTTTCCAAATGATCAAGTGTTTCACACCTTTTCTGCCCCTCCCAACGTATCATTGGCTGAGTGACAATACAACGCCACCTTTGCTACTCTCATCAGTAGACCTTTCGAAAGGCGAGATAATGAGCAACAATACAATAGACCAAGTATGGTATGACACGAACTTACTTTCGAGCTCGTGGACGATTGGTTTATCGGGTTTCAGACCTTTATTGATCACATTCGCAATCTCAAGAAGAGACTGTGCCACATCATATATGTGACCGTGGGCACACGTGGCTTCCCACTCATGCTTCTTGTCGTGCATACGAAGCGCGTTTTGGGACGTGGCAAGCTGTTTGCGGAGATCTTGGACAGTTTGCTCAAGGTGACCTATTTACAGAAAATGGGTGAGAAACTCCCGGGCTTAGATGATAACAAACACACCTAAGCTTTCCTTCGCGTCTGCTGGTAGAGACTTGTTGGTCTCGGTCAGTTGATTGACTTCCTGTTGGGATGCGGTACGCGGGCGATGGGGTTCCTGTACTGATTCGTTGATATTCGTGACTTTGTGATCTAGTAAACGCGACTGTCAACAAGGTTGGAACAGGACATACCTGATCTTTCGCCCAGAGCGCGAAGAGATTGGATATCATTCTTGAGGCCTTCTTTTTCCCTGTCGGATGTAGTAAGTTGGTCACGGAACTCTCGAACAGTTTTCTCGAGTCGATTCACTATATCATCTGATGGAATTGGGTATCAGCACAGCAGAGTCATTCAGATAGCACTTAACCCTACTTTTCCGCGCGTCTCTCGCACGAATGACCATTACCATGTTGTGGAAATCCGGTCTTTCATTCTGCAAGCGATAGAGTTCTCGCTCCAAGCGCAACTAGAGCAACAAAGAAAAAACTGATAAGGACGAGATTTCACGCCAGTACAATGACTCACATCTTCACGGTAGGGTTCTGGAAGCATGTTGAACAGATTCCGGAGTGTGACTGCCTGGTTTCCAGCGGTCGCAATGTCGTAGTTTGGTGAGATGGCCATAGATGAGATGTTGTAGGAGTGACTGATGACGGTCCCGATTTGTTGATGCGTCGTGGTGTCCCAGAGTGAGAGCGATGAGTTAGCGGAGGCTACGATGATCGAGTCGTTGCATGCCAGTGCGATGCACTTTGGTTGGTCGTCACTGTGAATGCGCCATTTTGCGAGCGTCTCCTTGGTGGACACGTCAAAACAATGAATGTCGCCATCGTGAGACAAGGCAAACAGGCTCTTCGCGGCTCTCCCCCAGGCAAGGGATTCGTTATGACTCGAGCTGACTTGAATTGGAAAGTCTGCAAGGAGTTGACCGTTGTGACTTTCGTAGATCCGAACAGACGATGACGCAGTGGCGAGGTATTTTCCCGCGGGAGAGAACTTGACCGCGGCAACCCTCGTGTCGTGTTCCAGAGGGCCAAGCAGTCGGTCATTTGTAGGGAATAACCAGATGCTGACCGTTCTATCATCCGATCCGGTCGCGAATTTCTTGCCATCGGTTGAGATGTCTACTGCATGCACCTCGTCCTGGTGCGCTCTGAACTCGATAACCTTTTCATCCTTCGTCGCATTCCACACCGTTACTTGACCGCTCTGCGTCCCACACAGGATCCTTTTGCCGTCTTGCGACTCGGAGACAGCAACATTGAAAACAGGGTTTCCAGCGTCCATTGGATCCCCTGCTTCCTTGCCGTCTAGTTGCCATCGTCGAATATTCTCTTCCCATCCTCCGGTCACGATGTGCTCCCCGCAAGTGAGAAACCTGACCGAATGTATGTTATCTTGGATTTTAATCAGACTTGTGTCGGCCAAAACATTGGATGGGAAGCTTGTCGATCTCTGAGTATCTCGGGCGTCAATAAACTCTCTTTCGTTGGTCGTGGATGCTCCCACCTGCTGACTGCTGTCGAAGGGCTCTATTTCTTTCGTCAGCACTGTATGTCGATGGCTCTGCCTAGTCACTTACCGGTCCACCGCCTCAGTGTGGAAATCACCCTGGACATACCGGGGTACGGTACAAAGGTGAGAATGTCGTCGTTCACTCTCAGTGTACCCCCAGCGCCCAACAATACAGTTACCCCCTGCCCTGGGCGCTCATTTTCATTGATATCTCCCCTTATCCACAGTTTCGTCTGCCACATGCCCTACATGGGAAACTTAGCCTTACTAACATAGATGGTGTTGCCTGATCCTTGCCGTGACTCCCAGAGGAATCTCCTTCCCCTATCCTTCACCCTCTAACCGAACTATATTCATCCGTAATGCTCAGACTCTTGCATCAGCGAGAGATATCTCCTTTCTACTCAGACTCTACCTAACTTATGAACGGTTGGGTCAATGTTTCATACGTCTGTAGCCCCCAGCGGGATGTAATATCCAGTTTCCCGACCTTTTGGACCTGCATGCCTATGATATGCAACACGTGGCGAGCGCAAGCGAGCACGTCCTGACGCAACCTGGGTAATGTCACGCTTTTATTACTTCGGAAGGGCTAATTGCACACGGTGGAACCAACATGATTCGCCCGGTAGAGCGAACGTGATCACGCGTCCATTACCAGTGGTGGTCATTTCCTTAGAGGTCATGTGGTGCTCAAATTTTCCCAAATCTAATGAATTCCAATAAAAGACGCCTGAAATTATTGATGGAAGTGATGAGAAATTGTATGTATGCGTCAGGTGCTATCGAATACTGACAGGCTCGTGGGCCGGTTCACGCAGATGTATCCTCGCTTTCAACTTGATCACCAAACATGAAGATGCCAATATTATTCCCATAAATCGATTGAAGATTTCGTATATGCTACCTAGAGGTCACTTGCACAAAAGCATATTTTGTCTTCACCATTCCAGAGAGGCGTAAGTTGGTAGTCTACCTATCACTCATGCAGTGGGAAATGAACTATACGGGACACGAGAACCTCGGATCAGATGGCGCAAAGACATCGACTGAACTGTTACGCAGACATGAATATCCCATTACTGATCGTTCCAGTGATGGGCTTGAAGGAGAGTGACGAGCGGTTTGCGTATCTTTAATACAGTGTCACATAACCAGAGCTTCATTGACTGCGGTTGATTGCCGTGTTCTGCATCTCTGTCGGCCTCGTGCTCTTAGTTCGATATCTGTGTGTGGCCATAGGGAGCTAAAGGATACCAGCTCATATAATGCCTAGTACTAGTGACTCGTGATAGATCGAGCATTCGAACCAAGTCTAACTATGATAGATACATTCAGGTTAAAGGTACACACGATCGTAATTGTCGATGTCGGGAAGCAATATTAACTACTGGGTATGAAATGGTATATGTGTAACAGGACCAGAGAGGAGGAATCGAAAGGAATCGGAGGCAAATAAGCATCTATAATTTTGAATAGTAGGAAGCGAGCATAGTCACTCTAGATAGCCCTTACAAACACGATCAAAAAGGGGATCAGTCAGAAGTGAAGCATCTAGTGTAAGCGCTGTACGCTGCATCAGCGTCGCTGTATAGTTTCTCGAGCAGTGTCCCTTCTCCAGTGGACCCGTCCGCAGAGACAGTGAACTTGGGCTTCTCCCTGTTGGGAAGCCTGAGCCACTGCACGATCGTCTCCTTCCACTGCCTCCAGACCTCTGTGTCATTGGGAAGGAGTTTGTCAAGCAATTTTTTTGGTTCCATGGGCTTAAGAACGAGGAGGGAAAAAATGACGGCAGATGTGAACGTGCCCAATGTATATTTGATCAAAGCATGATCCTCGAGTATGTTGTTGAATAGGATGTCCCGTTGGATCTTGTCCTTGTCCTTGTCCAAGGAGGCCAACCAGGAGTTATAAATCCAGGAAACACCAAGGGAAGTGACAAAAAGAGTTTGACCGAACAGGGAAGCTTGGGGGATAAGGAGCAACTGGGCGACGAATTGGATGGCGAGGAAGGTAGAACACCATCCAATCATTCTGAACCCAAGCTTGCTGGGAAAGTTGAGAGAGAAGCTCCCGCGAGTGATGGAGTTCACGGCACCCTCTGCGCCCATCAGCAACACAATCTCGTTTCCCGAAATAAGGATGCCGTCGCCACGGGGTGATCCCCTAGCGGGGTTAGGATGTGTGAACTGAAGCCTTCCTGAACCGATGACCAGAGAAGCAATTCCGTTCGCGAGGATGCCCAAGAGGATCAATGAGAATGCATACCAGTCCTCAAAAACTCCACATGCTGTACAGCTAACAAGGCTGATGGCGATGGGTATGCTGGAAAATATGGGGGTGTGAGGGTTGATGCGTTTGGGATATATGCGCGCCTCAGGGAGGTGATTGAGCTGGACAACCGTGACTCCAACAACCCCCGTTTTTCTCCCCTCGCTGACAGCCTTTCCTTCCCGGACAGCC
>JBBPLX010000769.1:0-15626 GCA_038090015.1 Leccinellum albellum
TACTTAAATAATAGATAAATAATAGCACTAGAAAAACTGAAATCCTATACTACTTGTCTATTGAAATGATCATAATTACTAGAATGACTATATAATTTGATAACTAGATTACTGAAAAAACTTATATAATGCAAATACTAAGGTAATAGAGTGCTAAATTTCTGAAAACATATATATAATGGAAGTCTTTTGTAATGCACTAATGAATTAACTTGCTCTAGTTCATCCAGTGCATTCCAGTCAATCCAGACTTTTTGCAGTCTTGCTGGTGCACCGCCCTAGATGCAGCGAGGGAGCCGATAAAGATGCAACATGGAGAGGGAAACAGCGATGGTGAAGAGAAGGTGGGAATTAGAAAGAAGGATGGGGACGAGGGTGGGTCGTAGGCCAGTGACTGCCAAGGCTTGCGTATGTCGTACTACATTAGTCTCTGCCAGTGGGCACCAGCTCCGCCCATCTTCGGAAGCATCCGAGTCTGGATCGAACCCCTCAAACAATATCGGATGTGACTGGGACAATCGATGATTGATGATCCTTCGTACTCAACACATCAACTCCCAAAACGGATATGACCTGGGACTAAAATGGCTAAATTGGAAGATTGCCAGAGCCAGTGTGACATGACGGGACTCATAGTGCTCATACTGAAGATACCGCGTCACTCCCTACTACGTCACGGAGGCTGCGGAGGTGAACGACGACGACGTGTTGCGCCGCCCTTGGGTACAGTTTTCCAGCTCCAGCGCCAACCCCCGAGAATGACCAAATTTCCGCTCATTGAATCGAACTGACTCACTTGCGAGTCACCGTTATCGATGAACTGCCAGGCGGCATATCGCCGTCGAAGGGCCCTGATCATCCAGCAGTGTAGCGGTGGGCCACATTCAGATCAAGTGAGCCATTGAGACCGATGAGTCACATCTGAATCTCTGACGTAAAACAATGTCGTTGGCTCCTTGAACGCATGTCGATGTGCCCCAGCTTTTGGGGTCTCTGACGGTATGATATCTAATTTCCGCTTGCAAGTATCTCACACTTGGACTGATGCGTCTTCTCTGAGGTAAAAACTAGCCAGCGCATGGTAATAGCCTAGACTGACCTGAACCAGAGTCTGGGGCTGTTGACGGGACAATAAGATCACCCAACTCCCATCCACAAATCTCTCTCAGCTCCCAAATGCCACCTCATACCACCGTTGACCGTACCAGAGGATCATCTCTTACGTCGCGATCCTCTCTACCTTTGGTAGGCGAGGAACAGACCTCCCAAGCCTTCCCTGACATCCCCAACCTACTTCCGGCAGGTACTAGTGTTTCAGTTGAGAACAGCCTCCAACAGCCCACCTCACAGGTATGTGATCTAGCCTCCCAATATTCGGAAACATGAACTAATTCTCCTGAAGTTATCCAGTGGCCAGTCTGCTACTTTAGCAGTATCTCGGGAGCAATGCGGACCGGCCCGATCACTCTCTCAAGACCACCATCTTGGCCCTTATGACGGAACTTCCACCCCCCTCTCGATAGCATCAACCCCAACAACATTCTCCTCAACTGGCCAGCTGCCATTCGCCATTCGGGATGGACTCGGATATCAGGTAGCGATAGCGAACCACAACCGTGCTTGAGAGAAGGAACTTAGCTTGCTAGTTTCTTCTGCCTCCGATGCGCTTGTCAATGAAATGGTACTCAACAGTGGCTGGCGCTACAGCTCACAACCGAACATAAGGAATCGGATGCTATGGAAAGACCAGATTACGGAAAGTTTCAACCTTGCCTGTGTCACTCTCAACCACGGTGCGAATACTAACTTTCATTTGATCTATCATCTCATCTCATTCACTGCCTGTTAGATCAAAGAGCGCTTTCCGATGACGATGACATAGAGAGGTGGGTCGTCCAATCACTCTCGACATTTCGATCAAAGATGGCCAAAGTGGCCGAAACCTATGGCCACGAGTACTTACAAAACTCCATGCCGTTAACGACCAAACAAGCCCCGGACTACATCAGGATGCAAGAACTCGTCGAAGAGATAACGAATCCTTCGACCCCTAACAAATTTTTTCTTCACAAACAAGGAGCGAATGTGAGTACGTGGTGCAGTATGTGTTGAAAACGACTAGATATGCTTCCAGGGCATCATCAAGCAGATCTTTGGACATCCGATTTTGGAAAAGTTTCATTTGGACTTCTGGTATGATCATGATACTTCGCCGGTGATGAAATTCCGCTCCAGTTACAGTACCACGCCCACGTCTATGCTTGCTTTCTCTAGCGTTGCGGTATGTTGAAAATTAGTGACGAAACTTACTTTGATTAATTATAATCTCCCATTAGTTACTCTGTGCGCTTCACCGGATCTCGCAAGGTCGTTGCTCCAACCAGGGTAACATCCTCAAGTTCTCAACAAGGTCATATGCTCCACACTTCGAACATTACCATACAGCTATTGTTAGCACACTTGAGGATGAATACAACGGACCGATCTTCCGTGCGTACCTCGACTCATTGAATGATCAAGGAATGTCAGTCCGTTCGTAATTATTACCCGTATAACTGCTGATATCCCGATCCCACTCAGTGAAAGGATACGTAGCAGCGGCAGGACATCATTCCCCAGACTTCAACCGTTCGTTATCCCTCGTGCTGTCATGGCGACCATCAGCGCATCACCCGGCACTGGCCCCTCATCCGTTCTGAGTCCTTCCAGCTCCTACAACATTTCATCATCTGCCCCAGAAGTCCCATGGCCAAGCTCGTATTTGTTGCCATCCCCTTCCATGCCTTACGTCCCACAACCACCGGTGGTTGAAGGCTCAGACTTTTCTAGTGGGCTAAGCCTCGACTTCGGTTCTTGTGGAGAATATGATTTCGATCAACATCCATACTAGTAAATCATCTGCATGTACTATTAAATTCGTAAGTCTCATATGCTACACTTTTTCCAGTCTCGTACCCAGCCGTAGTCAGGGCAACACTGCCATGCGAATGGGTCAATTGGCCTTTTGAGCTAGTAGCTCGTATCTCATCGACCGAAACAGCTGCCCCCTCATTGGAGCCCATCCTGCCCTGAGCTTTCTCCATGGCTTGGTGCGACAAGACAACCGTTCTTTGGCTAACAGGAATGTCATTTCAGTGCTCTTCTTGCAAACAGAATTTGGTATAAGAACCTCCTGATTTCCTCTTATCTCACTAAATGTGAACCTGGGAGAGACCGCTGGGATGGTTGTATGGGTGGTGGGCAGTGGAAACGAGAGTATAGAGTTACCATGCAATCTGAAAAGGCAGTGTCAGTGCTGCTTGTGCTAAGTATTCTCGTAGTAGGCGACGCAAAAAATAGTTGTACGTACTGGATGCCAACATGACGTGGCCATTTTAAAATACTAACTAGAACATACCGTAAGCACTTGCACTCGGGCCACTGCCAGTGACTGGCAGAAATACGCAGACTCGGAAAAAGCCTTGCAACCCAGGTCTGTCTCGAAGTCAGGGCCCAGGCTGCCATAGACGAGATAGTTGTTCTGAAATGACAGTTCAATTTCTATTCGGGAAACTACCGAACATCAACAACTCAAATACATAATAGTATAGCAAGATGCCCACTGACATGACTAGTAGTATGGGCTAGCTGCTGGGAGTCCCTGAAAAGTTTGACTAGTATCATCATGCATTGCCAAGATCATGAATCAGAGGACTCCACGCTAACTTATTGTAAGTGCGGTGATTGCAACGAGTTCCCAGACCTTTCACATGTTCCCAATTTCATATCATACATGTATGCTTCCTGCACAAACAAGGGACCCGGGCCCGGGCGAGTATAATTTAAAGACTAGTACATGAACCATGTGCTGTGATTTCCAAGGTTTCCGGGCTCTTTTTACTTGAGTGCTACTGATATCCCCATCGTCCGCCACACTGTAACCGCTTTCGATTGATTCTGTTGCCACAATTGAAGTACACCAGGTTGGCTATCGAGAAAACTACCATCCCAACGTACATGTAGAAAAATGTGATCCTTGCTGCGGTATACCTGGCTGCAGGAGAGATATTGAACCAAGCAACCAGGTGGCGAGCACAGTACCACACTGGGTCATCATGAGCCCCACAGCTATCACGGTCGCCTGCTGCGTATGCGGTGCACTGTTGTTCGCGAGCCATGTCGCCAACGTTGGCAATGTGCTGACCGCGCCAGTGACGGAGAAAAAGAGGGACATATCGCGGACATGGCTCGATGTGCCCGCCACACCATTGTGCCACCAGCACGTTCAGCGAATAGGGATCCTTCCTATAAAAGGGCCCCCCGATGTACCATAAAACATAGATCACTGCCAGAAGAGAGAAGATGATGTCCATGAGTCCACAGCACCGGCACCGGTCTGATATGATGCAGTGTGAGCGAGTCGTAAAACGCTTTTAGGGGGTATGGAGACACATACGAACAAATGTAACAGCATACATTTGAGATTGGCGACAATGGTGGCTCAAGCTAACGTGATTGTCAACGACATAAATGGACATCTACAGAATAGGCTCACTAAGCTAGACCATTAAATGTCGCACCTGATAGGCTCCTTGTCAATCGAAACAGACAATAATTGGTTTGTACCAACGTTACCACTGAAATCCGACGCAGAGGCTCTTCAGAGCAGAGAAATATATACACCCGTTCGTCGGCCGTAAGAAATCCGCCTGTTCAGGTGAACGAGGAAGACGCGAAAATGAGACCACGCCAAAAACAAAGCTGAATATGCCTTCCTTACTCGATGGATCAGCATCGATATGTCGTTATTCGCGTCCAACTCACCACGATGAATATCCACACCCAACCTGGTTTACCACCCTTACCATTGATGTAATTAACCCTGGCAGCAGCTAACAACCCAGAAAAATGGTTCGCTGACGATGATGTCACGTAGAGGACTGTAGGTACTAGTGCTGGCAATTTCGTCAGGTGATATAGCACAGCATCACCGATTGATGGCTTACCGTATCCGCAGTTTTCTCCGACCACCTGACCTATTGGTAAATGCAGAGGTCAATAGCCTTGACAATCCGAACCTTCGAGAAACTCGAGGAAAAATTGATAAACATCCTATGAAGGATTTGATATGACGACTATTGTAATGCTCACGTTCTATAGTGGACACAACACCCCACAGGAATGATATGGTCAGGCCCCAAATATACGTAGTTATTATATCAACGATCTCATGATTGACTTTCAACAGCAAAGTGGATGAAAGCTCGGCCGCGATTAGAGAACTGGTACATGATAGTAAGGTGATGGGCCTGAGATTAAGAAAGTGTGCGTACGAACACGCTAGTCACATTCGAAGCGACGGTGGACAATGCATAGTTGGTGAGCGGCTGAGCGCAGGAAGCAAATTGTGCGGAGCGCCATACTGGCGGCCTATCTGGTAATGCGACATCGCCAACGATTTCTGCAAAAGACGTTTGTATTAGCGATAAGTTGATCTGATGATCAACGTCAACACTTGCCAATGAAACATATGGCACTACAACTGAGTTTAGAAGCTCACCAAGGCAGCGAGTGGATGGAAGCCGGTGAGTAGTAACGGAATAATCCACATCAAGCTTCCGCCAAAAAATATTTTCTAACGCAGTGCACTTAATCTGTGATAATTCTTCTTCCTTGAGTTCCGCAGGGTTATTCACAGCAGGTACTATGCGGACTATTTGATTGTGTTAGGAATGCCGAGAACTTCGTGTACGTATGTGCTAGGTAACATATGGCGAGCACATACATATCATAGCGCTTGAACATACTGCCAGCGCTCGAGCCGTTTGTGTCGGATTTTCCAAGATAGGAATCTTACTTATTGGCTTCTTGTGTGCACCCGAATTTCCAATAACAGCGACTTAGCTCGATTCGCGATCCTAAAGGTCCTTATAGGAAGGATAATTTCGGCATAAACCTGTCACAGGCTCTAAGATGCTTCACGTGTTCTCAGTCAAGTCATCAATCACATACAAGTGACCGTCTCCCCTGACCTCCAGAGGCTCTGTCCTCCCCCCCGCGATACTCTCGTCATCCGATTGTATGCTTCGCACACAAACAAGTGGGACCGTCGGGCTCCCGATTCAAAGATTACATATGAACCACGCACTACGATCTCCAAGGTTCCCAGGGTCTTCCTCTATCCCCATCACCCGCCTTCTCACCACTTTCGATCGATTCTTTCGCCACAGGGACGCAAGGTTGACCGTCGAGAACACCATTCCAGTGGACATGCTGACAAACGTGATCATTGCTGTGGTATACTTGAGCGCAGGAGATATCGAATCAAGCAACCAGGTGGCGAGCATGGCACCATACTGGGTCATCACGAATCCCATGGTATCACGGACGCCTGATCATATCGGTAATGGGGAAGAAGAGAGTCACATAGCGGACGTGGCTCGTTATGCTCGCTGCGCCATTAATATGCCACGTCGAGTGAATAGGCATTCTTCTAATCAGAGGACCCCCTAACGTACCGTAAAACACGATGTAACCGATCACTGCCAGAAGAGAGAAGATGACCGTGAATCCACGACATTGGTTCTGATCTGACACGACACCTGCAATCAAGGAAACTACATCAGGACAGTATGAACGAGTCATAAAACACTTTGGGTATGGAGACACGTACGAAGGTAACAGCATACAGAGGGCTCATTGGCTGAGCTTGGTTGCCTGCATATCTGAGATCGGCCACAATGGTCGGCTTGACGCTAACATGACGATTGTCAACGCCATAAGTGGACATTTACAACAGACTCACTAAGCTAGACCATTAACTGTTGCACCTGACAGGCTCCTCGTCAATTGAAACAAACAATTATTGGATTACATCAACGTTACCACTAAAGATAGGACGACAGCGAGGAGTCACACATGTGGGGACTTGGCGGCCTGAATGACTTTTCTCCAGCTGAAGTGGTCCTTGGTTTCATCTTCCGACACAGAGCCAGTGTGCTTCAGAGCGGAGACAACATACGCCCGTTCGTCAACCATGAAGAAACGCGCTTGTTCAGACGAACCAGGAAGAAGTACAAACAGGATCGTGACCACACCAAAAATAAAGGTAAATATACCTTCCTTAATTGATGGACGAGCATCAGAATGATGTTGTTCATATACAACCCACCACGATGAATATCCACGCCTAACTTAGCTTACCACCCTTGCCATTGATTTGATCAATGGCTCAGCCAACAACCGGGAGAAAGTGTTCAACACTGGCAATATAGGATTGCAGCGCTAGCAATTAATGTTATTAGGTAACAGTATACAGTACCACTGATTGATAGCGCTCGAGGCAAGCATGCCAAGTACACAGCCTGGTGGTTGTCTTGACGATACGCAGTACTTGCAAGTTTCTTCTTTCCACCGTTCAGTGCTGATCTCCGGCGGCTCAGTATGCTTTCCAAGAGAAGCTTGAATGGTAGAAGAATAGGAACGGTGAGCACATCAATAGGCCAGACATTCGATTGACAACAACAAAATCTGAAAATCAGTCAGGGACTCAGAGAAAATCAATGTTTGTCTGGTTATACTGGAGCAATGTCTATCAAAGGTGATGAAAACGAGGTCAATGATTGAAAGCGGAATATTGATGGTGACCCAGAAACTTGCAGAAAACCCTTGTCAACAGAAGGTCTCACCTTCAAGTTGTTCATTGAACTTGTATATTGCACTCTCGCAAAGCTCGGGTCGCTCCACAAACCGCCTTCTCCATGACTTCAATGACAAACTTTTTCAGAAGGGACACTTTGTGGCGCAGCTTGCAGGAAACAACAGCTTGAGGCTTACTTAAACCTCATTTAGTACAGCGCCGCGGCCCTAGACTTTGGACCAGTCTTGGCGGACCCATTAGTACACGTCACGGTTTAGTCACAGGCACAATCGACCAATTAGGCAACTGTATAGTGGAGCAACGCATGGCGCACGATTCCTCTAAGTACATACATACATATGCTAGCGGGAATAGATGCCAGTAGGTGTGACAAAAATTGTATTCGAGTTACCAAAAATGTACGCTATTCCATTACATGAGGGCTGGACGACTCTGTCCACACGTCCGAGTCCGCGCTCGCCTTCCCTGTGAAGTTCACGATCTTCCTCGAGGGGGATAGCGTACGCCATGACTCGCAAGCAATGGCGAGGGCGAAGAGAGGGCGAAGGCAGACATGCGTGCACATGCCCATGTGAACGCGCCAAGTGGGGGTGACGGCCGGGGAGGTGATTTCGTTCTGATAGTAGACGCGAGGTTGTTTGAATTGTTCTACGCGGGCCGTGCATATATGAATGGTAGCCTACCACAGGTGCGAATAGCTCACCTCACGCGCCAATGCATTCATGCATTCCCATGCACTCTGTACTGTTCGAATATATGTAAATTAATATACCTATTTAAAAAAAAAACGTTAGCGGTGTTCATACTGTCCCCATGAAGCCAGCGAGGCTCGAGGGGACCACTTGAAAACCTAGGGACCAGGTGGCACGGCTGGACAAGATCGGTGATTGGAACAATCGCTGCGTTTGGAATGTGGTTGCGTGTCGAGCGGCCAAAATAGAACATCTTAATGTTGTTGTCAAATGCACGAAGCGGCTTGAACCAGTGTAGATATGCGAGTGGGTGTGGATAACTGCCGAGGTGAGGTGGTAGCTTGAAGATGACTCGGACCTCAGCTACACGCAGTCCTGTCATTCAATATCATCATTTTTTTTTCTCTTCAATCATTGCAGATAATTGACTTGCCTTGAAGTCCCCCTATACCACGGTCTTCTTCATCAACCTGCACCAAAACGGTGTCATACCGCGCCAACGTGGGAGGCTTGCGAGGTCCGTTGCCACGTTCCGGATGGGAGCGTATTCTCATGGTCTCATTGTCAGGTAGATGGCTGAGTGCTTGCAATGGAATTCGCACATTGCTAAAACAGTCAAAGCAATCGTGGAGCGTCGGTCGGAATGCCTGAGGCCCTCGAGACAGAAGGTTAGTCAGGAAACTCTGTAACGCTTCCACAAACACAACTGCACCGTAGTGCTGAACCAGAAACTGCACTGTCCTCCTTGGGAAATGAGGACGGTGCGCAATGTGGTATAATATCTGTGGTGAGGCTTGGTTCACTTCTAGAGTCGGCCCATTCATGTCATCGCTGTCCTCGTCGGCCGACTCGCCAGCAGTGGAACCACCGTCGAGCAACTCGCGCCAGCTCAGATACAGGTGGAACCATATAACGGCTTCCTGCCGGTTCAACCATTTGGTCATTTGCATAGTGTAGTCTTTTCGATTAGTGGCGGTGTAAGCCTTCTTGGCATAATCTATGTGTAGCCGCTCCGAATTTTCGGTGTTGAAGCCATCGAGGCTACCGAATAGCCGGATTGACTCGACATAGTGAACCGGCGAGTGAAGCTTGGGTATATTGAAATGTTCACGACAGCCGAGTTCAATGAAAACATCCTTGAGGGCATGGAACTCGTTGAGGGCATCCTGTAAGGCTTGTAAAGTGTCGTCGGTGTGGGAATGATACTGCACAAGATAAATGAAATCGAGTAGCGCACGACTGGCTCGAATGATGTCATGGTTTGGTGTAGTCCCGACAAGCGTGGTCACAAAAACTCGTTCAAGCTGTTTGTGATCAGAGCCAGTCCATTGCTTAACGTCGGAGATGCCGTCCTTCCAATGTCGCAGTCCCGGATGGGTCGGTGTCACTTGAAGTCGACTATTGAGCACCTTCTTGCCCGCGATGGCCATACACCATTTCTTGAGGTGATCCTTGATGATCCCCTGGTGGAGCTGGTGTAGAATGTCTGAGGTGATGCATGCGAATATGTCAGAATGAGGGAGGTTTGCCCAAAAGGGCGAGAAAATAGGGCGCAAACCCTCTGCGACGAATTCGGGGGGGTATTCTCCAGCCGCTTGCGCTTGGAGTACGCGAGTTGTCTGTGCTTGATCACGACACGGAAATTTGAAGTTAGTGCCCCGTTGGTCCACAGGCACTTGACATTTGGGACACCGGTTTTCGGCACAACACCCAACCAAACATTGTTCAGGGTGATCTCCAACAAATGCAGCAAGCACAGGATATACTCGCCTGACTAGCCCATTGGTGCACACCATGTCAACGCCCTCCTGACCAGCAGCCACTGCAAGGGGCTGGACGAGCTGCCTCATGCAGTAGTGAAAGAGGCGGTATCTGGCCACGGAGTTGTTCTCAAACGTTTCGAGCTTCGAGACAGGTAGATACCCCACCAAGATTGAAGCATGTCGCGCAGGCTGACGACGGATATGTTTTGAAATATTGCCGATGGTTAGATACACCGGCCATGCCATTTTGTCACCTTTGAATCGTGACAACTCTGTTTTGTCAGAGGCGAGTATAATGGGTGCCACGGTTGCCCCTACTGGCAGCCGAGACTACAAATATTCTGTCAATGTATGTTGCTGATAGGCGTTTCACAGTGTCCCACCTGAGTTTTCCACCACCAGTCGCCAGTCCACGTCTCATCATAACGTCGTGTTTCTGCCCTAGAGTCGGTATAGACTTTTTCAGGTGCGTATACCATCTCGTTCTTGAATGCTGCATTCCTGATCAACTCCCGTACGCAGGCCACAGGATCACGCAGCCACAACTCCAGCTCTTCATCCTCCTTTTCTTCGGCATCCCCGATTCTCTCCGCATCGCCATGCACACATACGAGCTCACACTGCCATTCTGGCCCAGTTGGGAGTCGATCGATTAATTTCATGAATGTGTATTTGCTTTTGTAGGTCGGTTGAGTACGCTCGCGTGTCTGTGCGCAATAACTGTAAGTGCTGTACAGTATGCAGTTCAAATGGACGTGACTCACAATTGACAATTTAAGGAACTCATCTGTAGCTCTTTGATTCATGTTCTGCACAAGCCACGCAGCCAATTCCCATTTGCCGTGGTTTTTGAATGGGGCATAAGCACCTTGCCCTGATGCATCTTGTAAGTCTTTCATTGACTCAAATGCAGTTTTCGCTGATCCAAGTACATCAGCGGCATGACCTTCATCGTACTCGCGTGCATATCTTGAATGTGTTTCAGTGTGAGTGTGGTCCTGTTGATCGGTACCGCCTTCATGACCTGAGAAGATGTCGGGGTTGATATTGAGATCAAGGATGTCAGGATTAGCGTGGGTCCGGACACGCTGGCAATCTCCTTCATCGTCAGTGAGTGCCTCGACATTTTCATCCCTTCTTGCAGCATGTCGAGCGGTAGAATTTCGCAGGACAGCTGCTTGGCAATGGGGTGAATGTCTGATATGCCGTCGTACACCGTTTCGTGTTGGGAATGCCTGGCCACAGTTGTCACATTGGTTACGCGCGAATGGGTAAGTCTTGGAAAGACGAGGCATAGTAAGAGGAACAAGAAAAATCACTTGCAATCGGGCACTCAGATCAAGAAAGAAAAAGCCTTATGCAATGCCAGTCTAATAGAAGACTATGCTCTGGATATGAGGTCTGCATGATGGTTTGCAGGCCATCGTGCCTCAATCAACTCCATTGTAAGTCTGATTGTCAGCCATCGTCTCCATGCCAGGTCTGGATGACCATCGCCTTACTCAACTCTATTCCAGGTCTGCTAGTGATTGCCAGCTGTGGAAGACTAGCATTACTGCGCCAGTGGCACAGCCCAACTGTCACATATTTCGTTCCCAATTTTGGTTAGGTAAGGTCTAGACACTGCTGTGGACCTATCCGAACCAATCCGAGCTCAGGAAACGAACAATTTGCTGCCATGACGTTACAAGACTGCTTTTCAGATTGGTCTCTGCTATGTTACCTTTGTTCCGGGTCTGTTTTTTTTCTCAACCCTATTACCCATTGACTGCCCTATTTATGCAGGTGTGGTCATGGTTCTTCTTTCTTTGTGTTTCTTCTTCAACCATCTTGTGGATCACTAATTGCATCACAACGCTGTGCGGATGTCGTCCTATTTGCCTAGGAGTAATGCACCCCAGACCCAAGTGACTAGGATTGGTCGGGCGCGCCGGCCCACCGAGAAGGTGCAGGCAATATTAGGTGAGTATGATGCTAATGATCATTGGATTCGCTCATTTGCTGACATCCTGCAGAGGAGCATGGTCAAGCCAAACATGCGTCTGAGCACCAGGCTCGTGAAAAGGCAAAGCGACGCGAGACGTTGTCCCGCAGACGTGAGCAAGTGAGCAAGGCAGCAGAGATGGATCCGTTAAAGGCGTCCACCTGCACCCAAGCAGCCAGCCCTGTCGATATCGAACTGGACAACACAGTATGCATCCTAACCAGCAGCAGACATACTTCTAACCCCTCCTTAGTTCACAACAAGATCCGTAGGGAGCGTCCATACTACCAACACACGCCCTGCATTGTTCACAGCGCCGCTGGTGGTCCGTCAGGGCAGAGTCCCTCCAGCATCCAGTGTAACTGGTATTGTCAACAGGCAAACTACCCCTGCGAGCACTATGGACACACTGAGTCATACGTCCACCCAGCCGGCCAAGTCGAATGGACTGAAACACAAGAAAGCTTATTTCAACGTCCTGGAGGCAAGTCCCCCCAAGAAGTGGGCACGCAAGCGGGATTCTACACCAAATCCTCCGTAAGCTTATGATTAATGTATTCACATCATGCTAACCTTCGTAATCAACTATTCAAAGTCAAATTGTTACCGTCGAGCCAGGAGATCTCAGCCTGGATGATTCGGACATTAACGAGGACTCCCAGTTGCCAAGAAGGCGCATGCATCACTCCATTTCCTTGACTAATGTGGATGACCTCAATAGCTGTATCTTACCGGGTCTGGAGACCACGGGGAGTGGTGATCCAGAGGATAAGAAACCTTTCAAGGCTCGTAACTTAAAGAAAGCAGAACAAGCGGTCCTTCAGACGGCCATCGAAATTTACTGCGTGTCATTGCTTTGCAATGATCCATATCCGTCGGCCGTTAAGGAAACCGAGTGGGCCAGAGCAGCATGGGTTAAGGCTTGTCACCACCACCAGGTTGATTTCTCAATCGACTTTGAGAGGCTGAAGCTGGTAAGTTATTCCTTGTCGTATGATGACTATGTCGTGACCGGGAATCAATTCTTGCTACAGATCAGTGCCCGCACCACTCATATCCGGGGCCAATTCAAGACGAAGGCCCGTGATGCTATCACGAAAGTATATGAATTTCATGCCAGCGCGGATGCTAGTGTAATTGAACGGAATCATACACTATTCCTGCGATTGAAACAGGACTCCGCATTTATATTTCGAGTACGTGGATGGTACTTATTATGCCACTGTCCATGCTCACCGATGCGAGAAGAGCTGTGGCAAAATGCTCGATGAAAATACTGGCCTTTATATGTCGCCCGCTATCCAACAAGTAATTGATGGAGTCCTCTTTAAGCCGAAGAACAGTGAGGGTATTCGATGGGCGAGATACTACCAGCCTTTTCCTGTGCCAGGATTTGCATTAGCCATCACCGCAGTAGGTCTTGATTTGTACAAAGGCTGCGCTACTCACTACACAGAACAGATCGAGTGTGCAATCAATGAATGGGAGTCTGGTATATCCAGGATGATTGTATTCAAAGAACATGAATACTCTACTGTCTACGTGAGACATCTGAGCTCACTCAATGAATTCAAAGTTCTGACGGAGTCAACAGGACAACTTACGAAGCTACTCGAACAAGTGTACAGAAATGGCTGGTACGTAAATTATCTGCATTGTTGGTATCGTTGATGTCAGCTGTTGCCAGCACACATGCCGGTGTCATGAATTCAGCTATAGAAACGGGCGTACCGACGAAAGCAGTACCCACTCGCGCTTTCTTAAATGCAATAAATGAGTATGAGCGCACGGAAGGTGCCACGGACCAGCGAATTACAGCGGAGCTGGAGGACAGTATTGAGCAACCCAATGATGGAGATGTTGTAAATGGGGAGGAATCGGACCTGGACCCTGTTGATGATTGGGAGGATGTGGACGGCGAGTCAAATGATGACTAACTGTTTTTTGACCACATACTAGTGAAATGTGTCCTTTGACGCGAGGCTAATGTTTTCAACAACGTCAAGTAGAGTATGTACAATGTTTCAACTACATTGAAGTATTTTCTTGCCCGTCTGTCCACGAGTGATGCCTTACTACTAGCCTGGAAGAGTCGGAACTTAATTGGCTATTGCGATCAGGCAAGATTAGTTCCATACTTGCTTCATGCCTTCCTTGCCGCCCTACCTCCTTTTCTGCGTCCATTGCATGCCCTCACTCCACTGCCCAGCGACTGGTCCAAATTCGTCCAGTAGACATGCGGCCATAGTAGTTTTCAAGTGGCATCTGGTTTTCCCACCATCGAAAAGCGTGTGCTCGAAGGAGCCAACAACTTCAAGCGAATCCCACCCTGCTGAAAAGACCTGGAATCCCAAGGTAAGTTCGTCAATTTATCTGAATTTGAAACGATCTCTGACACTGCTATTCTGTCAATGAATTCCACACAATGCAGATCGGCAGCGGCAGCGCTCTGGGCCATGCAACGGCCAGGGGTGTACCGACTAATGCATGTGTTTTCGACCACCCGCTCCTTCGGCAGGTGTCACCCCTGATCCATGTCCCTTCCACCCTCGGAGATCAGTCTCACTATATCAATTGGTAGTTGGGAATTCGAGACAGCGTGAGGTACAGGCAGGACACCCACCCTCAATTGTGAGCTCCAGCGAGCTCTCCATATCCCTACCTCCCAGCCGCCGACCGTATCCAGTACCGAGTCTTCCGAGTTCGTCATACCTCCCTGTCAGTCAACCGAGCTTCCTGTCTCCCGGCCCATTGGCGACTACGGAATCCGAGTCCCCTTCTGCCCAACCCACCCCAATGGGCTTCTGAGAGTGACAATTTATACGACTCGTCGCAGCTCAGCCGACCCCTCTCACGCACTTCAAATTCAGGATGGGCTTGACGATTCCTTCGAGACATCAATTGTGCGTCCCAGCATTTCCTGCTGACAAGCTTCAGAAGTTTAACAGCCATGACAGAAACATTACCACTTCAGTAGTGTCGTGTTCGCCGCCACTGCCGCCACCACCAACATCAACATCAACACCAGTAGCAGCGCCATCGTTGCCGTTGCTGCCTCCGACCATACAGACCGTCTCTTCCTTTCAGCTGGCCGAGCCCCGTCTCAATTATGTCCATGGGATCTTCGTCCTCAGCCAGAATCAATCTAGTCGGGGATGATACTGTTTCATTAACCGATGTCCCTGCTCCTTCTGAAGTCTCAACTGAGTCTTCACTCTTGTCAAGTCTTCGTAGCTCGGGAATGAGCTCGGTACACTATGTGAGTACTGCTCATTGTCCGTGTTTCGAAATTCTCATCGTTCGCAGTACTCTTACCCGATGATGGCCCCGCTTCCTGAATCCCCTGCCTCTGTCTATTCGCCTGTTTATTTTCCTGCACCGTCCCGCTGTCCTCAAGTGTCAGTCTCAGCATCCTGCATACCAATCGGCCTTCTATTCCCTCTGAGTTGGAAACGGAACCAAGACAGACACATACCCATACCAAGCGTACCGAGACGATAACCCATGGAATCGACCAACTGCTTTATCAAATCCACGAACTGGCTCGT
>JBBPLX010000770.1:0-15613 GCA_038090015.1 Leccinellum albellum
ATGGAAGGAGATCGAGGGAGATGCGTTTGTGGAGGAGAGTGGTGAGGCGGAGGAGACTGTGTACCTGACGGAGGGATCAAGAGAAGGGAAAGAGAGGTAGAGAAGGTACCGTACATTTTTTGCGCGGGTTAGCTCCAGCTGGTTAAGCGTGGATGCACCGCTGAGACCGATGTCGTCCCAACCGTCGTCTTGGTTGTCGGTGGGGTTTTCAGCCTGCTTGACGAGCTTTGCCACCTCTTGGAAATTGTCATCGAGGGATTCAGCATCGGACCTCCAGGATATGTGCACGGCTGAGCGATTGTCCTTTGGGATACCTGTTGGGCTCCTTGCTGTTGTGATGAGGTCGTGGAGGGTGCCTGTCCTGATGAGGTACTCGTCGGCGGACGCGCCTGTTCCGGGGAGTTGGGGACCACGAGCTGCGATGTTCAGGAAAGTCTGCATTAGGGCACGGAGGGCCTCGACGATCTGGACTAGGTGAGTTCGGACGACATTGACGAGGGTTGCGCCGTGAATGTGATCGTGGAGGTGATGTGAGGCGTGTGTGAGGGCTACGATGTGGTGATCGAGATCGTTGAGGAGTGGTATGGATGCTAAATAGGATGGTTCGGATGGCTTGAGTGCGAGTGAGAGTTTGGTGGTGATGTTGTATACGATGGCGAGGAGACTGTCGATGTCAGCGAGTACGGTTGGAAGTGACTCGTCAGCGACAACGACAGTGTCTTTCAAAGTATTCGCGAGTGCTACAGTGCACGATTCTGAGGTGGAAGCGAGCGCGGCGATGACTAGAAGAAAGAGATTAATTAGGAAGAAAAGGAGGTGAGTATATGCTCACTCTGTTTCTTGTCTGACATGGATTTGATTACCTAATTTAACCATGTTGCTTTTGCGACAGTGTAGTAGTACTATCCGCCCGAGAGCGGTGGTCTGTCTCGTTCTCTTTAGACCGCATACACGCCCAATTCACCTTCAACGAATATCAAAGCTGCCATGGCCACAGCCAACGCTTCGGAGCTCACTTTCATTCCTTCCTTGGTCACGTCCGTCTACGACACCATCGCTCGATACCGCCCTAGAGATCGCTACTCTCGAGGCACACGCGAATGCTCACCCGGCCGACATCCCAGCACAACTCGCCTTCTTTCGCGCTCTCACCACCACCCGCACAAAGCATGGCTACGACACCCTCGTCGACCGCTGGGAACGCACCGCAGAACGCGTACGTGTCTCCGTCCTACCCAGGTTCACCCTCTCACCCTCCCTACAGAACCCCGCATCTCCCCTCCTCCGCTCGGATGACGCCTTTCAACTCTATCTCGATGCACTCGCCAACTCCGGCCGCGAGTCCGACATCGATGCCGCCGTTCGCAGCCGACAGTCCCTTCTCGACGCTGGCCCTGCATCCACTTCCGAGCACCCACAACTACCCGAATCCTCTCCATTACCACCCCCGCAGTCAAGGAGCGAAAAGATAGCCGCAGACCTGCTTGCCAAACGCGCCAATTCCACTTCCGATACCTCTCCGTCCAGTCTCGCAGCAGCTCTTGCCAAGGGCGCAGGCGTCAGTGGCAACCCCATCCACGTCACCCTCAGTGAACGTGAGCGTCTCCCTCCTTCTCTTTCCTATCTAACCTTCCTCTTCAGCCAAGGGCTCCCTTACCATGCGCCTCGTCCGGTTCGTCGTTTTGGCAGGTTTAAGCGGTTTCTGTACGTCGCCCTTCCCCCCCTTTCCCACTTCCTGATTCTCTCCCAGTCATGTTGGTCATCCTATCCGTCTTGTTGGAAAACTCGGGCCTCCTCAAAGCAGGAGGTCGCACCGCAGAGTTTGAACCACTCCAGCAAAAGCCCGTCAAATTCAGCGATGTCCACGGCATCGACGAAGTCAAGCAGGTCCGTATCTCCTCCACGACCCTTCCTCCTCTAACCATCCCTCAGGAACTCGCAGACGTCGTCACCTTTTTAAAGGATCCTACTGCCTTTGCTTCCCTCGGTGGAAAACTTCCCAAAGGTATCCTTCTCACAGGTCCCCCCGGTACAGGAAAGACCATGCTTGCTAGGGCAGTCGCCGGAGAGGCCGGCGTTCCCTTCTTCTTCGCTTCTGGTTCAGAGTTCGAGGAAATGTTCGTCGGTGTCGGTGCAAAGCGTGTCCGCGACCTCTTTGCAGCAGCCCGCAAGAAGCAGCCCGCTATCATTTTCATCGACGAGTTGGATGCCGTCGGCGGTAAACGTTCTCAGCGCGATCAGCATTACATGAAACAGACCCTCAATCAACTCTTGGTCGAAATGGACGGATTTTTGCAGACAGAGGGCGTCATCGTCATCGCTGCAACAAACTTTCCTCAGAGCCTGGATCCGTTGGTATCCCTCTCATCCTTGATTACATTCACACACTCATCTCTTGTCTGTACAGTGCCCTCACTCGTCCCGGTCGTTTCGATCGTCACATTGCCGTCCCTCTTCCCGATGTTCGTGGTAGAATACAGCTCCTTAGCCACTTTATGAAAGACGTCATCGCGAGCCATGGTATGTCCCACCGTATCGTCGGCCCCGTATCTTACTCGTTCCTTTAGCCGTTGATCCAATGATCTTGGCCCGTGGCACCCCTGGCTTCTCTGGCGCTGAGCTGCAGAACATGGTTAAGTCGGTCTCACTTTTGTTTGTCCGCAGAAGGGTCGTTCACCGAATTGTCTAGCCTGGCTGCTATTCAGGCAGCAAAGGAGGGCTTCAAGGAAGTAACTCTGAAGCACTTTGAGTGGGCAAAGGTGAGTTTAGTCTTGCTATGGAGCAGTGTCGATCTGAGCGCTTCGCCAGGATCGCATTGTCATGGGCGCTGAGCGCAAGAGTGCGTACATTGATGAAAAGAACAAGTTGCTCACTGCTTATCACGAGGTGCGTTAATCCGCGATCGAAAAGACTCACCTTGCCCTAACGTGTGCAGGGAGGCCATGCCCTGACAGCACTCTATACTAAAGGAGCTATGCCTCTGCACAAAGTTACCTGCGTCCCCCGTGGCCATGCACTCGGTGTCGTACGTCTATCGCGCGTCTGTGTATGTGTGGTACTGAATAGGGTGTTCTAGACCTCTCAGCTACCGGAGGGTGACATGTATTCCATCTCCCAAAACGAATACAAGGCAATGATCGACGTGTGCATGGGCGGTCGGGTCGCGGAGACACTGAGTAAGAATACCTATGCATTCTCGCCATCTTGCCGATTATGACACCCTTGATACAGTCTACGGTGAAGGTGGCCTCACGAGCGGATGCTCATCTGATCTCCAAAAAGCCACTCAGACGGCGACGCAAATGGTCAAGGTAAAAGATCTTACGCTCTATGCAGGACTAGTGATATGATCAGACCCTCGAACAGAACTGGGGATTTTCCGGAAAAGTGGGGCCCGTCTATTATAGTGACCAAAACGGACCCATGAGCCCGCAAATGAACGAGAGAATCGACTCTGAAATCTTGAAGTGAGCGTACGAGAAAAATAATTCCACTAATATTTATCATGCTGCATCCCAGTTTGCTTCAGCAAGGCGAGGGTCGCGTGACCAAGCTGTTGGAGGAGAAAAAGGAAGAACTTCATCGGGTAGGTAAAACTCTACATTTTTATGTGCCGATAGTTCTGATACGGTGCTGTAGCTCGCTCGTGCGCTGGTCGAACACGAGACGTTGACTGCGGATGAAGTCCGGAGTGTGATCAAGGGCGAGCCGATACGAAACTTGCAGGAGAAACTGTCCGAGGAAAGTGTATCAGATGGTGTTATAACGGGACAATTCCCTTCGTTATCACGGTGATCTAAAGGGGTAGAGAGAAGTATAGACCGTATATAATAGTTGACGCATGTAAACTTGGGTCAGCTTGCACACGCATCACTTATCAGATACATAGAGGACAAATGGCAGTTCCGAGACGGGTCCGATTTCGTGATAAATATCTCCCGTTTCTGTCAGTGGCGCAGGAAGATGGATCATATCCGCGAGCTCAAGTTGACCAGCCCGTCCCTGGCGTCGTCAATGAACCGTATCGCTCACCTTTAAGTATATGGCAACAACGGACGCGACTACCCGACTCGGAAAAGCATGCTGGATAAGTACTAACTTACCTCGTCAGGCTATTCTGAACAAGCCCGCAGCCTCTTCCCACCCGACAAAGTCACACCGCTTATCGCTCTGCGCTGAGGTATGCTCTGCTAACTACTAAACCGCTTCAGCCATCCTTTGGGCGCTCTTCGCGTAATCCGACGGTGGTGTTCACGTAGTCCGCGCCGTAAAGGTGGCAGAGGCAGTGCCATCCACGGAAGAGAACTCGCATCGGCTGTCAGAGTGAGCTGCTAAGTTACACGCACCATCTCCTCGGTTCACAGATCCAAGTTCTTCCTAGATCCAGTCAGCACGTAGGTTAAAAAGACGGGGGTATGGACCCCTTCGGTCCAACTGCTCTTGTGACCAAAGAGATTCTTTAAAATCAGGTTTTCCCACCTGTGGTGCATCATGGCACGTCACTGGGCGACTCATCTTCCAAAGAAGGAGCTGAAGATACGGCTTGTACACGTCACGGACGGAGCCAAGGCTTGAAGTGGAAACGAAAACGTCGTACCGCCTATGATCGTGGCGCCCATCGATGGAATCATGGGGCCCATCAGATATGATTCAGATTCGTTCCATTTACAAAGAGGTCATGCGATCATGGTGCATATATGTACATATTTATATCATTTATATTCACTTCCGAAGGCCGCGACCGTGTCCCCCGTCCCCTCCTACGTCCAGGGGTATTGGGCGCTCTTTCCAGGCCCCATTCCCAAGGGGTTACATAAAGCCCGCGTCACGTTGGAACCCTGACTCCGCAGAAAAAGCGGAGATGGCGTCCATACCAGGCTACCCGTGGGTCGCATAAACAGCGGTGCCGACATCGGAAGCAAAAAACCGGTGAAAAAGGGGAAAATAACAAAAGGGAAAAAAAGAATAGGGATTGTCGAACCGTTGCGTCTCCTCCTACCTCCGCCGACCGCGTCTGCCCCGCCACCATAGAGTTTCGTGTGTGAGTATTGACTTGTCCCGCACTGTCGGGACAAGAAAAAAAATTATCTGGAGATCGACGATGATGGATGACGATTTTCCTCCAGAACCAGGGATGTGTCATCGTCGGCTCAAGTTTGTTAGACATATGGGATGCAATCACAACTTTTACCTCGGCGACAGCTTTGTCGACTGTCGCAGTGCAAACTGCTTCCTTAGCTCGGCACATCCTCCCAATTGTCATTCTCCCTCCAAGCCTTGTACCTGCCGCCGCTATTATGGGTGCGTTAGCATCACTTCCCATTCAATTTAAGCTGTGCTTATTTTCCTTATGTCCGATAGCCAGCCTGAACGCCTCATTACACAACAAGTCAGTTCCGCATCCCAGTATCAATCAACCAACGCCCCTGACCCCCTGCTCACAGAGTCCCGAACTGTGTCCAAACTGTGCACCTCCATCATGACCCTTGCAAAGAAAATAGGCATCCCACTACTACATGCGTATTGATTCACTATCCTCAATATTACAGCGCTTATCTGTACATATTCGAACGCGCCGCCATCACGTTTTATCCCCACAAATGTAATAATATGATTATTGCCAAGTGTGGAAATTGCTCATTCGCTGCCACCCAATTTTCGATCAGCCGTCACTCCAGGTCCAGGTCCATGAGCATCACGTCGTCTATCCCTCCGTCCCCATACTCGTCCTCGTCCATCTCATCACCACCACGATCATCCTGCTGCTGTTGCTCTAGCAATAGTGCTTGCTCCCTTTGCTTCGCCTGTGCCTTCTCTATATCCTCAAGCGTCCAAAGGGAAACCCCAGTCTGGTTCTCGTTTGGATTCTGTGAAATCGTTCGCATGAACAGCTTCGACAATGTCACTGCCATATCCGTAGACAGGTTCGAAGCCACCTCCGTAATGTATTGATTAATCCATCGAGGAAGCTTTGCGCGCTTGTCTGCCCGTGCGAAGCGCTCAGGGGGGCTCAGTGATGGGAAATATAGTGTTGCCTCATATCATGCCTTACCTTGTCCGCGAAGACCATCAATCCCCAGTCCGTCTTACCACGCAATACACGTCCGACGCACTGCGCAGCGTTTCGCATGGCGTCAAACCCAAGGAACTCGGACTCTCTTATCCGATACGCGTCTCGCAGGTATTCGAGACGCGCTTTCAGGATTCGACTTTCCGTATATTGGTACGGCACCCTGTGGATCTTCAGATTTTTTCAACGCAGCCACATGATATCGCAAACACACCCAAACATGATCACAGCACGCCCATAGTTGTGATCGAAATCGATTCCTTCTGATACCTTTCCTCGGGCAACGGAAAACAGCACCGAGCCCCGTCCATTATCGCATGCCTGCGATCAAATTCTACGTGGCTTCAAATCTGGTAGGTCATACAGAGCTTACCCGTCTGTAGTTCTCTAGAGCGATGCTAGTTTCATTTGCGTCCGGCGTTTCCACGAAAATAAGCTTGTTCTTCCACACTTCGTTCAAAATCCCCTGGAAAATGTTGTATCAACTTGTGAAACCGGATACCTGGGTGACATACCATGTCATTCCATGCTGCCACGATCGACTCCATGTAAAGATAACTAGGGAAGAATGCAACAATACCATCGGGCACGATTTTACTATACTCGACCAGTATGCTCCCAAAATTCCTCACGACGGCTGGATCATTCCGGACTTCAAAGCGCGAACTTATAGCCACTTGATCGCTACCACGAGTGATGACCTGCAAAAAGCCAATGAAGTAGTCGGCTGCGAGTCCGATGGTCACTCACCAATGGCAAAAATGCGTTCCGTGTTAGTGTCATTGGATATGTCTCTTGAACGACAGGCGTGAACTGCAACATTTTTGGATACATATCTAATGGCGAGATGGTTCCAGACGTAATGACGACGCTGCTAAAGTGCTCAAAAACTGGCTTAATTGCCAGTGAGGGATCAAGGCACCTGTCGCCAGGTTAGGAGACGGAAAAAATCACCAACCAAACTACTGACGTGAAGTGAAATACGGGATTTGGCACAGTTGCATTATCAGTCTCGAAGGGTTCAAGGATAAGTAGAAAGCCTAGGAGTTCGATAGTGATGCAGTGGAATTGCTGTCCGTGAAGGCAAACGCACCCTTCTCGTACGTTGCGACGAGAGTCGCAAAACACGCGACTTTCTGTAGCGCGGAGTATTCGTCCAGCCGATTCAGTTCCAATGTACGAATCAAGGACTGCAGGCGTTCGGCGCAAAACCTGAAAGGAGGAATTAGACACTGGAATCACCGAGCTCTGTGCCAATCACCGTAATGGCCGTCTTTCAATGTATGTGATATCTTTAAGATGTTGTAAGAAAGAGAGTGGTGTTTCCGCGACGACGTGCAAGACACGCATACGGGTCTAGTTAGTCATCAGCAGGGGCTGCAAGTACGAGAGTTGTTCATGCGAACCTTGAGGTATTCGACGAAACGCTTGAGAAAGGCGACAAAGTGCTCGGCCTTTCTGATATTTCCAGGTACTGCTTCTTTGAGAAGGTCATCAGGGAGAACTGGGCGCCTGTTATCTCTTCGGATTCACGGAGAAAACACTCATGTTTATATTTACTGGGGTTTGCCATGAATGCATCTTCGGAGGTAGTCTCCGACGTCGCCTCTTGTAGTCCCTCAACCAGCTTCGCATACTCATCCTGCAATTTAGCAGCGTCGGTCGTCTTGATCCTTAAAGATCCGTCAGCACCCTGAACGATAGCAAGAACGGTTCTTACTCGTCAATCTTTTCACCGAGCTTTGTCACACTCCGCGCAGCCGAATCGAGCATCGGCCGCGTGAGGTCTATACTGAGAGATTCAATACACACGTTATCTGAAGCGCTGCTGAGCCCACTAGTAGAAATGGTTGTCAGGCTGCACTGACCGATATTATGGGCTTCGTCAAACACAACAATGGCATCTTTCGACAGCTCCTTCGACACTTGCTCAGCAACCTTGGGATCAATTAGATAATGAAAGGAATATATGATCACATCGACGAAGGGCATCTGGGAAAATATCATGAATGTGAACCAACCCTCAGAACTACAGGGAACTTGCCATTCTTCGTACGGTAAAGTAGGGACAGGTACCGTTGTCTCGTCCATATTGGAGTACGTCCGCAAGGGTCCATATACCAGGGGGTATCAGAGTTCCGGGTTCACATTTCCCTAGGTTCTGTCACAACATCAGATCTCCTGCCTTGAGCTTGTGACAAAAATATGGGCACCTCATGCCAGTCACAAAGTTCCACTGATCCAGGGTGCGCACGGCCCTTCTCACATACGGCAGAGTTGGTGAGGTCGCGACACCGAGCATCGACGACTTTACCCTTCTTTTCCTTGGAAATCTAGCAAAACCTCCGTTTATTCAAAGGGGTGGGTGTCTGTCCGCACCCCAGACGCACCTCTGGATGTATGCATAAGTTCTTCCGACTCGTCAGACCGAGACCCATGAAATGTTCTTCCTTTTGCCTCTGTTCAGGGGTTTCAGCACATGATATGCGATATTTCATCAGCCTTTTTAGCTCGGAGAGGGCCTTTTCGATTTCCGGCACGGTACGTGAGCAGTATATAAGCTTGCGTTTTGTCGGGTGGAACTGCGAAGGAGAGGTAGTATTTGCGATGGAACACCGCAATATCAACATACCTGCTGATACGAAACAATGAGAGATAAGAGTGAGACAGTTTTTCCTGTACCCGAAGGCATTTCTAGCACACAATGCCCCTGAGCGGCCCACATTGATACACGACCACATTGTACGACGAAACTTGAAGCATACCGTGGCATCAAGCGTCCTCTTGAGATCACACATATACGCATATTGTTCTAAGAGAGCGATGAGATCCTGTCTGTCAAGTTGCGGGTTGCACCCACCAGGGTAAATTCGGTCGTAAGGAAAGATGATCTGGACATATATAGGCTTTCTCCAGCGCGAAGAAAACACGGCGAGAAACGTACTGGTAGATTGTCGATGAAGAACTTCATAACCGGGTCCAACTTGGGCAGTGACTCGGTCGGACAAGAGTTGCAGCGTTACTTACGCGCTGTTTTTGATCACGTGATCCATATTGATCATATTAGGATTACTTTGATTCCTCGTACAACCCACAACTGATTATACAAATTGATTTATCACCAAAAAATACGCGTTCTAGATTCAGGAGGATACACTAAACAGAATGTCCGAAGATACACTAGATATATAATGTTCAATCACGCGTCCTGGGACAACTTCTATAACACTGAGAAACATTGACACAACCCAGTCACCTCACATCAGTCAGACGCAATTCGCTGAGTAGCTGTGTTCATTACTTGCTGAACTCCATCATTACCCATACTGCGAATCAAGTTGAGTAGCGCAGGAAGTCTATTTATCGGAAAGACTCACTTGCTATAACCATCATTGGGTGAGATTCCTGTCGTATCATCCTTTGAGGAAGTAGGGGTGGTCTGAGTATTGGGAGAGATACCAGTAACTCCAGGTGAAATCGTTGTGCCAGTTTTGGCCGTCAAGTTCAATTGACCCCACTGTTACATATTGTATCTCAGCATCCAAGGTATGGGTAGTCAGTTAGCCATCCAAACCTGATACTGGACAATACCACCCAACCCGGACGTGATTCCAGCTGAGTTCATTCGACAGTGAGTTACACCAGTTCTGACATGACATAGCAGAACGTACTATTTAGCCATCTCGAATAGGCGTCTGTCTGTTGCTGGTTTGTCACGCCATACATGGACGCTGTTGTAATATATCAGCCCTCACAGGACCCCTGATCAGTTTCTCAAATTACCCACAAGCATTAGAAGCGTATGGTGCAGTGGACATGTTGAAGGGCACGAAGTCTGCCGCATTTCCCTGTGTCACCAGGCCAAAGGCCGTGAGTGCCGAAGGTTTTCCAACACTGGGTGGGTTTCGTAGTTACTAGGCCCCAATCTCACATGAATAGGCAACAGACTTACGCAGTTGCAGACTGAGTTTGCTTGAGGATCCAATCAACACCCGAATTCAACGTGTTTGTGTAAGAATCCACATATGGATCGGAGGGAACGTAAGATTGCTGATCGGGGAAAAGTGTGAACGAGCCGAAACCAATGTCCGGGATATTCATAATGTCCTGACTGTCAACTCCATAAGACCCGTCGTACACCGAGCCAACGCCTCGCTTTTCTTGTTGTCGAGTTGCTGCGCAACAACTGAGTGATTGAAATTCAGCGAGATTTCACGAAGCTTACCAGTGGGCACCCATCGCCCTCTGATACGGATGCCATCTTGCTTGAGGGTTCCAGCGAGTTTAGCAGCTTCTCGGTTGCGCCGCCTTGACTCGGCGCGCTCACGGAGTATTTGGTCCGTTGTCACCGGGACAGCCTTACTGCGTCTCCTTTTCCCTGGCGAAGGAGATACCAATGGTGGAGGGGCAGGGTCAGAGTGCAAGGGATATAACTTGGGGCAGTCAGTACAGATAAAGCCGGATGTCCTAACATATGTATTAATATTTGTACCTCCCCGGGGGACCACTACACTCACCCAGCAGAAATAAGGTGGTTAGGATCGATGGTGCGGATGTGAGCTGCCACAGTGGCATGCCATTTTGTTATGGTCTCCGTTGTGCAGCTCGGACTCGCAGGGACGGTGGAATTACACCTGACAGTTTTGATGGATGAGCGACGTATTAATTTTTTTGCGTGGAGAAGTCAAGAACCTCGGATCGTTCGCAAGCTCCCAGCTGAAAATAGCCGGGCTGTTGACATATCGAGAAACGACTTGAGTGGTAAAATTCATAAAGGCGGTTAGGATGGATGGATTTGTATAGAACTGATCGTGTGTATTGAGTCCAAATTGGCTGACATACAGGTCCATGCCACCTATCCTGCGATAAGAAACAGCATCTAGAGTGAATACGGCGAACAACACGGACCATAGTCATTGGACAAGTAATTCCGCGGCAATGGGGTATCAACGGTATGGGTGGCACCTTCACTGCGGGCGACCACGGTGTCATTCGAACGGGGTAGATACCAGTTGTTAGTGAGAGATAAGATGAGGTAAAGTCCATGTTTCTCAGCCATTTGAACGACGGTATCAAGCTTCTGGAGACCATTCGGGCCACTATTGATGGATAACGTTCCATTGTGGATAAGTTGAAACCATGTGCCATTTATGGGGACATGAGTGTCCACATCTAGTTAGCTGTGAACATTCTACTCGGAAGTAGTCCACGAAATGAAAAACCCACCATTAAATGCCCATAACCGAACGACCTTTATCCCAAGGGCGGAGATATTGCCAAGAGTGTACCAGATGTCATCGTCGGTGTTCAAGACGGGTAACCAGTAAGCATTAGTGCCAATATATCTAAAGTTACTGCGAACGTTTAACAGTTGGTGATTGAACGCCTGAGAAGAAAAGTCTATTAATCACCTGCCATTTACTGTGAACGATCCGTCATTTGTGCTGACGAAAGGACTGTAGTTTCTCTCTACTACAGTGGGTCTTGTAAGAGTCGCGAGTACCAAATGGCTCAGGAGGAGAAATAAAGAGAAAATAATCATGGTCGAGGCGTCAGCGCACACCAAGAACACGCGCAGAAGACGAACAGGTGGAGAGCTAAGAGAAAGGCATCACCTCTTTTATACAGCGAGGGTGATGGGTCAATACACGTGCCCCATGGTGCATCTCCCGCGCATCCTCCATCTAATCGCTCCAGGTATTCATCTCTCCAGCGGACAGCCTCTGAGGGAGTTGGTGGACGGGCAGTAGCACCTTCAGGCAGTGACGGTATAAAACGCGACGAAGAGCTGGTCAAGACATCACGACTGGGGCGTGCTGTAAGTGGCCGTTAATCCTTGCACATGGCATGGTGTAGCATTAGTTGGGATACGCGCCTCTGCCACTAGGGACGCCTCCGGATGTCCTGTCTGCCGCGGATAGGGCGCAACTGGGACTCTTCGTGACCTGATTGGCAGAGCGGAAGATGTGCATGTCATTACGAAGTACGGAGACATTTTGCTACGTCGAGTGGTGGTGTCCGATCGCGACCATAGACTGGAGGCCACAAGCAACTAGCCCTTACCTCCTTCTCCCTTCCCCCGTTGTCACCTCCGTCACTGCATCAAGGATGGTACACCGCGATCGCCTTGTGCTCTCGTTCTGCCGAGAGCGCACGACAGTCACCGCAGGTCATCCCCTTGCTCTCATTTCCCCTAGTCCTCGCATTCACCCGCTCTTCCATCCACAAGGGTATACATACCTGCAGCGCGGGTACGGATAGCAAGAAAGTGAGGCCGTGCTCTCAAAGCTGGACTGTGATAGTAATGTTTCGGTCATCTTGGGGAGAGGGGGGTGTTGAGGCGCCGACTCAAGGCTGACCCCGCCGAAGATGTAAGTCGCCTTGATAACCAAAGACATCATGTTCGATTGAGTGGATTCTATTGGATGATGACTTCTAGAACTCTAAATGATCTGGAGTTCATGTTCTCTTCGGTCGTGACGATGTTTCTAGCGACTCTCAGCGCTGAACAGCAGCAGCTAATAATTTTGTTTGCATATGATTATGTAAATAACTGTGAAAGTGGGATGCTACGAACATCGCCCAATTGCGTGCTCAGGCGTACTATTCGACCTGTCCTTGCCCCTCCTTGTCGTCGCTACCAATCCCAGGAGACTCGTCAGAGTCAACAAAGCCAACCTAGCCCGTTCATACAGGAGCACTTCATCAATTCCGCGGGGACTGCCATCAGTGTATTCACTCGCTTCGCTAAATTCTCTCTTCTCGGTGCATTTGGCCTTGGACTCACTGGCTGGACAATTTTCGAGGGCACTCATTTATGGGTCGAGTCTATCGAGCTCGCGCCAGATCTGGATGACGAAACTCGGCAGTGGGAATGGGACCGGGAAGCCGAGAGGTGGACAGGCGGCGAACGCGGTGGGACTGACCCCGCTCTTGGCTTCAGAGCAAGGCATCTTCTACGGGGCTCATGGATGGCAGAAAACTGGGGCATAGGTTCTACTACATTCTCGGATAATAGGGGCATAGGCAACCTCAATGTTGTCGACGCCCGCTTGGATTTTGCTCAGAATTATCTGGATATGGCAATCAAGATTGCCGAAACGAGGATGACCTCTGCAAAGCTGCGTCCGCAAACAATCAACGAGCTTCTCATCCGCCATGGCTCCATATTAGAGCGTATCGGAACAAAGGAAGGTCTATTTGAAGCTCGCTTGAAATACGAACGCGTCTGGGCCGGCCTTCCGGGCAAAGGGACAGATGCCGCTCGCATTGCCTCAAAACTTGGAGATCTCAATTTCAGACTCGGTGACTCCAGTGATGCGTTTGCATGGTGGACGCGATCACTCAGCATGTCGCAAGGAACCCAACAGACCGAGGGCTCTGTCACTCCTACCATCGCTCAGTCTGCACCTTCATCTCCGTCAGCACAGCGAACGCTTACGTCCACGCTTGTCTCACTGTCCGCGTACTATTCCACATCTGGTGAATTAAAGCAGGCTCTGCAACTCCAGGAGACTGCGCTCACTCTGTTGCGTAGCATCTACTCTCCCCAAAGCATTCCCACTGCTTCACCGCCGCAAATGTTGCACTCGCTATATCTTCTTCATCGCTCTTCTCTCATTTCCATCCACCATGCCGAGGTTCTCTATGCCCTTCGATCACCTCGGCAATCGTCCTTTGATTATCTATCAAGAGCTGCCGAATCTGCTGAACGTGTTGCCTTGGCTCTCACTGGCTTGCCATTCGTCCCACCTGACGCAAAAGGATCTGGCGTAGCTCACACGCCTGCGCCAGATGCTCCTATTCTTCCGTCATTTGCCAAGTCGCATGCCATGCGGAAGCCAGCAACGGGGTTGTTGCGGGACGCACGTCGTACTGCTGCGGAAGCGTGGAACTTGATGGGGATTCTGAACGAACAAGGTGGTGAGATGGAACGTGCCCTTGAATGCTATGAGCGGGCAGTTGGATGGGGTGGTATTGCTTCCGATCAAAGCAAACCAGGTGAGGGAACGTCGGAAGCAGACTGGAAGTCCATGTGGGCCAACTACTCGCGAGCCCGCGACGCAATATCACAGAAATAGGAAAAGACATAAAGACGTGAGCAATTCGATGTATCGTTTGAGATGTGTCGAAGGCTGATGCATGTCGTTTGACCAGGGTTGACCAAGTGCGTGTCCAATAGAGTCCATTACGACGCTCTGGACCCACATGACAATCAGTTACGAGATACTGGACGATAAACAACAGAAAGTGGGCGTCTGTTGGCCCTGATGGGTAGAGATGGAGCAGCAGATAAGTAGGATGCTGAAGCCATAACATAAGCTCCAGGTTAATCAACTTGTACCCTGAGCGCTGATGAAAGGGTCCTCGCTTGTCGTGAACTCCTCAACTACTGCCCTGCGACTTTATATGTGACGTTTTCATCTTTTTCCCTCTGTTACAAACGAGCGCCTAGAAACGAAGGAATGACCAATCGCGACGAAATCTGCGTCAACGAGGTTGGAGGGATACATATCGAAGTAACCATTGGCACTGGATCTAGAGACGTTAATAATCCTGATTCGGAACGCCGAAAGAGATAGGCATCAAGAGAGCTAGACAGCTGCGCGAAAATAAGAGTACAGCCCACTGAAATGAGATTAGAGAGAGGACTAGATTTGAGCTAGTCCAAGTAGAGAAGTCGCGAAGTCAAAAGTATGCAAATCAGGATTCTCACTCAGTCAGAGTGGCGTCACTGAAGACTTTGGGCGTTTCTCTCTTTTTCCCCCTCGGAGGTTGATGCTTCGCCTACTCTCACTTCCCTCCCGTCTCAGAATACGTCCACGTTCCATTCCTCTCTCGTCCCTAGCTTTCAGATTCACCTCCACCGTTGCACGTCCATTTAAATTTCATATAGGCGTTAGCTGGGCTCCAAAGCCTCCGGATCCAAAGCTAACCCGCTTCCATGCCGCTTTCTCTGCAGATTCTCAGCTCGGAAAATGGAGGGATACGGTACTCCTCCATCCCAAGCGTTTGGCATCGAAGGATGCCGGGGAGGATTTCTTTTACCATACCGAGGCACGTATTCGTTTGTGCTTCTCTGTCTCTCGCTCACTCTCTCTGCAGATGCGCAACGGCTCGGTAGCTAAGCCTTCTTCCTCTCAAACCACCATAACTCATCTCAGCGTCGTGGTATCCAGGGTGTAGCCTTTGGTGTAGCCGATGGCGTTGGAGGATGGGTCGATTCGGGCGTCGACCCCTCGCTCTTTGCTCAAACTTTGATGTATCACGCACACCACTACTCTCGCGATTCCTGGGCCGGCGAACCAGAGATCGATCCCACCCAGGATCACGAACAGCAGCACGAGGACGCCCGGGGGTGGGAGATCACGCCCTACGAGTGCCTCGACCTCGCCTACAACCGCGTCCTTCGAGAAAAACTTGTCAGAGCTGGTAGACTCATAGCTACAGTCTGTCGTCGCGTTCATCTCACCCCCCCTGTTCTTCTTATAGGGTCTAGTACGGCTTGCTTGCTGACGCCGAACACCTCTTCGGGCGTGCTCC
>JBBPLX010000771.1:0-15597 GCA_038090015.1 Leccinellum albellum
CGATGGTGACTGAACAGAGAAGCTAGAGCTTTTGTTATGACTGGCCCGGGTGGGGTCAGTCGAAGACGAAGGACTTGGGACGAAGGCAACAGTTAATACCCCAACTATAGGCTGTAAGACAACTGAGGGACAAAGGTTACTGAGGACCAAGGGAGGCACACACCTAGAGACTGAGGTTTTGGCTAAGAGTGGTGATATTCGAGTAGCTCTAGCTTGGGGTTACTACAAGTACATGAGCGAGTATATATACCAAGGGGAAGTGTTATGAGTAAGCGATGGAAGACGATGGAATTGTCTGGAATGGATAGGTCATCTGCAGTATGGATGAGTCATGAAGCTGTGGATGAGTAAGGCTACAGGAGGAAATAGGAACAAGGGAATTGAAGCAAAGAGGAGCAGGAAAACTAGGGATAGTGAGTCATGTTGAATGAGTCACGACGAAAGGGAAGCGTTAAAGTACAAATGATAAACAAGGGCTAGGCAGAAGGCATAGTCGAGAGCGAGAGAAAGAAGAAACAAAGGAAAAAGAGGGGCTGATCGTAACAGTTGTAATGTGACCATCCATGGACGGAATTGGATGATCTGTGGCTCAAATGGAAGCCAGGAATATCCTCCACCTCTGGCTCTGTAGCGAAAAAGCCATCCGGACATCTGGTGACTGGTCATAGACCGGTTTGTGTCGGAACTGGTTTAAACCAGTCTCAGACTGATGTGCAACTGTTTCGGACCAGTTGCCATCAGTTCTGGTTGCAGTCCAGACATTTCTCCGCTGCATTGCAACCGGTTGCGGTCCGGTTGTGGAGAAAATCAGAAAAAAATCAGACCAGACCAGACTTTAAAACACTAGTTGCAATGCACTAGAGAAATGTCCAGACTGCAACTGGAACTGATGACAATTGGTCCAGAACAGTTGTGCATTGGTTCAAAACTGATTTAAACTAGTTCCAACACAAACTGGTCTGTGACTGGTCACTGGATATTCAGATGGCTTGTTAGAGGTGAAGGACATTCCCAGCTTCCATATGAGCTATGGATCGTCCAATTCCATTCATGGATGGCCAAGTTACAACCATTTCCAGCTTGCTCATCAATGAAACCTTAATATTTTCATACAAATTCAAAATAAATTCCTAAAATCCTGGAAATATTTGGAAATATGCAGCCACTATGTGTGATATAGGCCCTCCACAACTGGTCTGGAGTGTAACCAATTGTGACTATTTCTGGATTGGTTTTCTAATTTCTGAGATTTTTGGCAACTGGACTAAAACCAGAATGCAACCAAAGGCAACTACAACTGAAGTCCGGTTGCAACCAATGCAAGTCCAGTCCAGTCCTGATCTTTTGTTCTGATTCTGGACCAGACTTTAAAACACTAATTATCACACACTTTCTAAAAGTATTGTTAGTGCATCAGTCAAATCCAGATAATGCTTATGATGTATCTTTAAGACCAATGATGTAACAAACTATGTGTCCGACAATGCTGCACCCTTCTCCACTACTGGCACTACCACCTTATCCTACTCTATCACCTCTAGCTCCTGCTTCACCTCTTCTGTGTCCATTGCAGTCTTTTGCATTGAAGACAAGTCTTGTTCCACTTGAGCTACTGTGGCTTGCTTCCTTGCCTCCCATTCCTTTTAGGTCTTCTCCACCTCCCTGATTACACCATACTAGCAGGACATTGTTATTAATATTGATGTCAAGTTGCAGATCCATAGTAGCCACTTATGTAACCTCAAGAGCATCCTACAGGAGATATGATGAGCCATACAAAAATGACTGATCAAGCCACTTACCATTACATCTGCAAACTTCTTCTGCCACATTACCTTTTCCCCCTTGAGTTCCTCCTTATTATTCAGAATACATTGTGCATCTGCTTCAGTATGCCTAACCACTGCCTTGAAGTTAGCCCAGATGGACTTGCAATGAGCATCACCTGACATGGCTTAAGCCTAGAACTGATTCATAAAAAAGAGTTTTGATTGTTGCTGAGAGTTAGATATGAGATGAGAGGAGGGAAAGAAGATGGAATAAGGAAGAATAAGCTATACCACAAGACTTACTATGTGTTGACCACAAATTTCAAACTCTGCTGCATTATGCTGACTAAGCACATGGATGCAACTGGAGACAGTCAAATCTGAAGTCCCCTGCAGATGTAGAGATTGGCATATCTCTACATTGGTATGCCTCTATTTTAATACTTTCTAGGCCCCTCTTACTCATTTACTATCTTCCCCAACCACTCCTTACCTTATCTGGTCCCTTCTGTACTAGACCAATCTTAGACCAGTACATTAGACCTCTGATCACCCATCAGTCCACATTCCATCAAACCAGTGTAACCTCTTTTAGTCTTATTCATATGTTCTGTGTTCATATAACTCTTTTCAGGCTCATATTCTTTTGTCATTATACTCTCAGTCCTCTTTTTTGCTTACTTACACCAAGTATGGTTGATCCAATCCAGATCTCGATATCTTTGTTTTACCACTGCCATTCTTAGGAACAACCTTCATTTCTTACAAACTTCTCGATTTCCTTTTAGTCTTTATGCATGCATTTCATATGTCTTTTTCTTGCTTTAAGTTCTGGGAATGCCCAGACTATAAAAGAATATAACTAGACTTATGAAAACAGCTTCTATTTTGCTCATTTTCATCAACTGCCTGCATAACACCACCCACCATTTACCATTAATGTCTACCACTACTGTCTACTTCTTTAACAACTATTCAACAATCCATCAACCATGCCAACCTATTCCAGCCTACTGGAAACATCTCATCTCACTCTCACTCATACCAAGGTGGATGACAGACTTGGCAAGGATTGGGTCATCATAGGAGGGAGTGGGGAAAGCAAAACCAGTTGACTCTACCATGCTAAACACTGACTTCCTGAGGTAGGTGTGGATATCTCTAGAAAGGACAAAGTCAGGACCGACTTTCCAGGGTATGGCTTCGATGGAGCCGATCTCAGGGGGAAAAAATGAAACCAGAACTGCTAAACAACTTTCTAACCTCCCTGTGCAATGCATCTGGTGAGACCAAGAGACATTGATCTAGGGACCAGCAATATGTTGGTGGACTTCAGTCAAGGGGAGTCATACCGAAGCATACTCCATTAATTCAGTACTCCCTTCATACCAAATCATAGTGAAGGGTCCCTGGAGGATTACTAAGAGGGTGAACAGATGTGAGGGGACTTCCTTCGGGATGGGGAAAGTGAGGTGGAGGTTTGATTGCATTTTGGAAAGCAAGGTTGGAATTGGGTCTGGGTGAATAGGCTGGTAGTGATTCTGATAGAACTGGAGATTGCAGGATAGGTGAAGGAAGATGAAGAGAGAAGGGACCTCTATTTAAGGGCTCAGCATCACTAAGGGCAGGTACCAGTGATATCAGATGAGATTCAACAGTAACTCTCATAATGTCTCATATTACTTCCAGTAGAACAGTATCCAATAAGAATAGTTCCACTCTAGTGACTTCAGCTTCTGTAATAGGAGGCCAAGAAAGGATGATGGAAGATGATGACGATTGTTTAGAGGTCTGCTGTCTGGTACTTCTCACAAGAGGAGGTGTGGGAACTCAATTATATAATCTCTGAGCATGTCATATAGATCTCCAATTGTTTGATTGGATAACCTCACTGGTATAAACAAAGGTTGAAAATATGAAGTTACAACCTCAGCAAGTGTCTCAGCAACATCCTGGAAGGTGGCAACAAGGGCAGGTAAGGAAGAGATCACTATCTTTGGCACTGATGTAGGAAATCAGAGGTCATCTGGATAGACGAGTATATCAGGGTATAACAGGGCTAGTATTGTCTCTGCTATGAGTGAGCTGTCTAAACTGGTGGTCACTTTCAAAGGAAGAGAAAGAACATGTGCCAGCATGATTGGTTGGTGGAGAAGGCCGAAATGGTTGACATGGGATATGTTGAAGTGAAGAGGCAGGTGGAGGAACAGCGGGGGTATTGACAAAAGAAAGGTTATGAGATTGGCGCCTACCAGGTGGAGTATATGTAGTACTCTTGTGTTGGTCTTGAAGACCTCTGCAAGGAATGAGACTCGTCAGCAACATAGTAATGGTAAGATGGTATCCCTCTCCAAACAGGAGGGATTGAACCCAACTTCATTCTGGCAAGACGACACTCAATGGCTCGAAGCTCATTATGCATGACAGGATGACCAGACATCACAGCAGTGTTTAATCATTGATAACATTATCAACAATAAGGTCAAAGTATCAAGGCAGGGCTCATAACCTTTAGAAGTATGACCTTCTAAGGTACAAAGGTCAAGGTAACCGGTATACAAGTAATGGGAAGTATATCTCTAATGGAAGACTTACTAGGGAAGTGAGCTTGAGAGATTGAGGGATAAGCGAGCTTTGATCTGATCTGATAAGATAGATAACCAGCTTTTTTTAATTACTGAGCAGTAATAGATTGCTTTTATACTAATAACACTATATGTACTTATATACGTTTAGAATGTGCCATAGAATGATTAGTAAGTAGCTTATGGAGCATTAGTAAGTGTATCAGTCATCCACAGTAAAGGCTATGCTTTAACTATTCTATAAAGAAACATCTAGAACATTCTACTAAAGATTATGTGACATAGTCTATGAAGACACATATATAATATGGTCTAGAAGCAGTGGCTATAAAACAGAGTCCAAAAGTCACCATTTCAACATGAAGCGAGTCAGCAGAGCGAATGGGATACCAATGGGTGAAGTGATTCCACTTTCTCAACTGCAGGCATTAGCATCGCTAGTTCCAAGGTTCAATCGCAAGGCTAACTCACAGCTGTCTGGACAAACATTATCATACTACTTGAATCAATTCTTCCTCAACCATTTCTTTGATAAGGAGCTATACCATGCCCTACGTCATTAGTATCTGTGAAATTTCCATATATAGATTTTTTTAAAGAGAACTTGCAGATGTCACATATGAGTAACAATGCACACTTTCAATTGTACCTACTACTGAGTAGTGAAGGATGCTGGTTTCCTTGTTTCCTGGTGACCTCAGGGACTTGTTTTTCAATCGCTGCACCAGTAGCAACCTGACACCCGCAAGTAGTATCAACAAGGAGTCCTATTCCAGTCTCGTACTATCCGGTGGTGGCACTAATGTCAGCTACACCGATAGTCATCACCATCATGATAGGCAAACTTACTCAAGTTCCAGGACTTCATCATTGACTCCTGTAATCTTAAACAAGAGCATCAAGACTGGGCATAATGACCACACATGCTCAATCCCCAGGGTGAAATATAAAGGTGTCCATCATCAGAATGGCAATAATCACCTAGATATTGGTGTGACTCCATATTTGGTTAACCAACAATTCCATCAACTAACTGCAGACTTGTGATGGCATCCCCCAATAGTGAAATGCAACAAAATAGTCTCACAAACTTGAGACTTGGTCCAATCTGGGCACAATTTGGTAACTAGAGTTCAATGCCCAATACATGCCTTTCTTGGCTGATTAAAGGTCAATAGTGATTCAATAGCGTCAATCCTCAAGAGTACAGATACATCTTGGAGCAACTCAAGGACTTCGAAATCCATGTTAGGTGAGACATGGATCTGCTAATTAAATAAGATCTGAACTGCTTCTACACTAGGCCCAATGACTTCCACAATTAGTGTTTTAAAGTCTGATCTAGTCTGGTTTTTTTCCAATTTTCTCCACAACCGGACCGCAACTGGTTGCAATGCACTGGAGAAATATCTGGACTGCAACTGGAACCAATGGCAACCAGTCCAGAATGGTTGTGCATCAGTCTAAGACCAGTTTAAACCAGTTCTGACACAAACTGGTCTGTGACTGGTCGCTGGATGTCTGAATGGCTTTTTCGCTGTGGAGTCAGAGGTGGAGGACATTCCTGGCTTCCATATGAGCCATGGATCATCCAATTCTGTTCATGATGGCCAAGTTACAACCATTTCTGGCTTGCTCATCAATAAAACCTTAATATTTTCATAAAAATTTAGAATAAATTCCTAAAATCATGGAAATATTTGAGAATGTGTGGCCACTATGTGTGATATAGGCCCTCCAACCAGTCTGGAGCATGACTGGCTGTGACCAGTTCCAGACCAGTTTTCTAATTTCCGAGATTTTTAGCAACTAGACTAAGACTGGAATGCAACTAGAGGCAACTACAACCGAAGTCTAGTTACAACTGATGCAAGTCCAGTCCAGTCCTGGTTTTTTTTTCTGGTCCTGGACTGGACTTTAAAACACTAGTATCCATGATCTCAAACAATTCATTGTCACTATGCCCTTCGACACCCACGAAGTCCTAGTCATTCCATTTATCCAGGGACTGATCCTTGAATTCGCAAGGGCACTCCTCTCATGCAGGCCATACATGATTACTGTAGAGGTTGCACCAACTGCTGCCATGGATTATGGAGAGAGTGAGCTCATATCTAACATAGTGTATGTGGGTATTCTCTATGACTGGTGGAGGCAATATCACCACCATGCGCAAATACTTCTTCCCAGTGGAGACAGCATTTTCACAGTTGGAGGTGAATGTGATGAGAAAATTGCAAGCTTACATCAAGTACCATCCCTGGACACTAGCCATCCTCAAGATCAAAATCAAGGAAACTGTTACGATTGGCCCCTCTTTTTCCTTTATTTCTTCTCTCTCTCGCTCTCGACTATGCCTTCTGTCTAGCCCTCGTCTACCGTTTGTACTTTAACCCTTCTCCTTCCGACGTGACTCACTCTTCGTGACTCACTTGATGTGACTCATTCAACATGACTCACTACTCCTAGACTTTCCGATCCTCTTTGATCCTATTCCTCCGTTCCTACTTTCTCCTGTAGTGTTACTCATCCGCAGCTTCGTGACTCATCCATACTGCGGATGACCTATCCATTCCAGACGATTCCATCGTCTTCCATTACTTACTCATCACGCTCTCCCTTTAGTATATATACTCGTCCATGTACTACTAGTAACCCTAAGCTAGAGCTACTCGAATATCATCGCTCTTAGCCCAACTCTCAGTCTCTAGGCGTGCGCCTCCCTCAGTCCTCAGCGTCCTTCGTCCCTCGGTCGTCTTACAGCCCACAGTTGGGGTATTGACTCTTATCTCAGTCCCAAGTCCTTCGCCTTCGAGTTCCTGACCGACCCTGCCCGGGCCAGTCGTAACAGAAACCCCATATAATACATCATCAAAGTCACCTGCATCAAGTGCAGCGATGCGTTTTATAAATGCACTAGTCCTGAGCGAGCAGGAATTCAGGCTGATGGCCACATGAAATACTTTCAAAGGTCGTCCAAGATGACATCACTTGGATCAACATCACACAAATCAAGTTACAACTTTGGCTCTGTCTCAGTGAGCAACTGATTGACCTGGAGGTCTAATGATATGCAAACAATGTATGCAACTGGGGTTAGTTTTCATTCCTAAGTAATCATGACAATTCAAATACATTTTCATTGCAGTCACTGTACCCTTCCTGCTCCACTGCTGCAGTGGATGCCATTTTCAATCAGATAATGTGACACTTTAAGAGTATCCTAATCGAATACACTGAGAAAGTGTTGGATTCCAGTGCTAACTCAGTCTCAGACACAGAGGACCTTGACGATGAGGAGAAAGAGATCTGGTTGAACAATCTGTCCTCATGGGTTCCAAGGAACCCTCTTTTCAACTGGTGTTCCATCACATTCTGAATTGCAACCAGTATGTGGAAGACAGCATACTCCTGCTACAAGGATTGGCATGCGACCCTTTCCAAGTGGCCTCTCAATGACATTGACTCAGGCCTAGGTGAGGGAGGAGATGGGCTTGCGAACAGATCCGCCATTTCAAAGAAATGGTTGCATGTAGGCTGAATGGCTGCCAGATATGTCCATATCTTTGAGATAGACACAATACCTCACACAACTCAGAATCATTCTTGGTTAATGTTATCAATTGTCTTTTTCACTTGTTGGTTTTCTTCTTTTTTTATGTTTCTGTTGTTGTAACACCTCCCCCTTCCCCTTAACATTACATATTGTCATGCTACTATCCACATACTATGTATGTGTATATGTCTTGTTGTGTTCTACCTACTTCCTTGCTCAATGACTTTTGTCTTTATGTTACTGGTAACATGTCTCTCCCTCTTCTGTGTTTGTTGTACTTAATTATTTACCTTGTATAGTGTATGACTCAGACTACAGAAATTACAGTTTGGTGGTTGGCCGGTCAGTCAGTGTGGTTCTGTGGTAGTATAATGTTAAACCCTGGTAAAATGTAGTTTAAATTTCTTAATACGCTAGACCAAGATGGTAGCACATGACCTCAGTTGATATTTCCAAACACCTGGGCCTTGTCTCAACAGACACAGAAGACTCGCTATCGCCCTTCTCAACCTCATCCTACTCCACCCCCCTTCCTAGCTAGGTACCCTCTGCTTCTGTCTCTAGGGTGTCCAAATAGGCACATACCCACACACCCTCTTCCTCCAAATTGCGCTTAGTGCAGGCACATGCCTTGAATTGCCTCTCCTTCTCGCCTCTTCTGCCCACTATGTTGAATAGGCATGCACAAGTACACACCTCTCCCCCTCCCTCTGTTTCCTCTTCCTTCTCTGTTTTCTCTCCCTCCCCTTTTCCTCTCCCTCCCCTTTTCCCTGCTTTGACTCTTGACTCCATCCTTGACCCCTTCTCATCCACTCCACTTCATCACCTCTCCTTTTCCATCTGCCTCCAGCATGTCCAAACAGGCATGCATGCATGCACTTTATCCTTCTCTCTCCAAGTTGCACTCAGGGCATCTACATACCCTGAGTTACCTCTCCTGCCCACCGTGTCAAATGGGCATGCACATATACACCCCCTCTCCCTCTCCCTCTCCCTCTTTGTTTCCTCACCCTTCCCATTTCCTCTGCTTTGACCTTTGACTCCGTCCTTGACTACTTCTCACCCCTCCACTCCACCTGCTCTCCTTTTCCCTCTACCTCCAGTGTGTCCGAACAGGCAGGCAAGCACCCTCTCCCTCTCTTTCTAAGTTGCATCCAGGTTATGCACACACCCTCACCCCACTTTCTTGCCTCTCCCACCCACCATGTCAAATGGGCACAGACATGCATACTCCCTTCCAATGACAACATCACAATGACATGTCCTTGACCTATCCATGTCCCCTCCCACTTCCACTTCCTTCCCTGCATGTGTGCAGAACGCCCTGTCTCAGCATCCAACAGGGATGATGCAACAAATATGCATCCTTGTCCCATCCTTGTCCCCACCCCACTCCTTCCCCCTCTCCCCACCTGTGTACATGTACCCTCTCCCTTCCTCCTCACCCTCCCTCGCCACCTAGCATGCATGGATAATGATGCGTTACTAGAATGACATACATGATGCATACTCTCCCTCTTCTCTCTCTCCTCTCCCTCCTCTCCCTCCTCCCTCTCCAGCCAGCATGTATGGACAACGATGATGTGACCATGAAGCAGCCTCTCCCTTTCCTCCTCTCCCTCCTCTCCCTCTTCCCTCTTTAGCCAGCATGCATGGATGATGATGACACGATGACAGCAATGATGGTGGATGGACAACAAGGAGTGAGAAGGGGGAGGAGCAATGCATTGACACAAGGACTGTGAGGACAAGGACAGACAGAAGGATGACAATCATGTCAATACAGCATGGAGTTGACAATGACAATGATACAATTGTGCCATGCTAGCCACACCACCATGTGACACCAGTATAGTGCCAACTGGCAACATGACAACAGTGATGACGAGGATGGGGACAAAGACCACAGCACCAAGATCGCAATACTGTTGACTCAACAACATGATGATGTGAGCAAGGACAATGCTGCAATGATGACAATGACACAACAATGCAGCATGCTGATAGCACCATGCCACATTGGTGTGACGATGATGACACACAGCATGCATTATACCTCATGGGTAGCTAGTTGGACATGGGTTAGCAAATGGCTGACCTATACCTGTACCTATGCTCTGATTAATTGGGTTTATATGACTAGTAGTGGTAATTGTTGATATATCCTATCTACTACCTAGTTTACAAAAAGTAGTAATTTTTTTACAGAATGACCTGCAACTTGAAGAAGGGTGGGAAAAAGGCATTGCCAGTGAGAAGATATGACTGTTGCTGTGCACTTCCATCACATTAGTGCATGAGAATTCATGGCAAAATTTAGTACTAGTACCACTACTAGTACTTAGTACCAGTAGTACTTGGGAAGTCATATTACTACTGGAACAACTTGAAATCTGTACTGTCTGTACTATTTGTAGAGTCTGCACTGTCTGTACTATCTGTAGACTACTGTGCCTGCTCTGTGAAAAATCTGTATAGTCTGTATATCTGTACCTCTGTACCAAACTTAGTGTTTTACTGATGTTTTGCAAAGGCTCCAGCTAGGTGATTGTTTTCAGAGATGATGAGGGTGAGGAGTTGTTTGAACTCCATGTAGGCAAAAGCAATGGAGGGGGCATCATATGTCTCTTTGAAGGCATCCCATAGTTGCTGTGCCCCCTTGTAAGTATCAAAGGCAGCATGAACATGGTGTTCTAGGCAAAGGGTGATATACCCAAGAGCTTGATCGTTGTTGTTGTCCCACTTGTTGAGGGAATCAGACTGAGCTTCAATAAGACAGTCATAGGGGATGCCGCAGATCTGGATGATGTCACTATCCTGGTATTCTTCTGTATAGTAGAGGCAAGGACACTGCATCTTGCTCCAGAGACCCTGGAAGCAAAGGAATGCACTCATATTGCAGGCCCAGCAATGGTAGTTGCAGCCAGAAAACTTTTGAATATCTTTGAAGAGGGAGCTGGATATGGTGGATCTGGGGATGGATGTCAGTAAGTGTTGCAAACCTTGCTGTTATAGTCCTAGTACAGTACTATCGACTTTGTCTAGTCACACATTGCTAGTAGGTTCCGACTCTAACTTGGTTCTATTCCTTATTCATACTTACTGCTTACTTATTGCATAGATGCTCATAGATCACATGACATCTTGCATGTGCATCTCCATTCCCCATCACATGACCCCTCGCTTATACTGCTTTACCATTCTATCTGGGTCCACGTTCTTTATTCCTTATCGATGATGTCATGGCTCTAGACTGGCTCTAGCCCTCTGACTAATCTGTTATCTATGACATCACCATTGCAGGTTACCACACATGCCTTAGAGGCCTTACCACAATTGGTTGATATATTTAGCACTTACTAATGATGACATCATAGCTTACTCACGTACCTTAGGGTAGGCATAGATAGATGGTCCATGCGCATGTATTAGTAGTATAAATATAGCAGCCTTGAAGACTAGAGCCTCCAGTCTAGTTCTTCTTGGTTTTGGGCCTTGTAACATTGTCTCGATAGTGAGATCCGACCTTACCTCCCTTATATGACCTAGAGAATTGAGCCAAGCTCATTCTACCTTTATCTTCAAGTTCCCTTTATCGATAGTCCCAAGATGCTGGTCCATAGCAAACCCAGCAAGGTGACCATAGGCACATAACCAATCACATGCACCATCTTCTCATTTCCTTTCTCTATAGCTTGATAGGCTAGTCGCCTTTAGTAAGATACTTTCTCAATGAAAAATAAAGAGGCAAGTATGATCCACATCTCTGAACATCCAACATCCCATCATTTCCAGGTTACAGTCTCCCCTTCTATAAGAGGTGTGGGATTTTGCCATTGTCGGTGTCATGCTTGATGTAGTGGATTGCCTAGGTATGGTTTCTTCTTCAGCTTTTAACACTTGAGCATTTCCACTTCAGAGTGGAATAGCTGGTAACCATTTGTTCTGGATCATTCCAGGTGTTCCTCAAGCTTCATCACCAGTGTGATGCATGGTGAGGTCACTTGAGGCTCATAACCTATTCGAGAAATAGGAATTACATACTCAAGTAGTTACTTTGTTGAGTAAGGGCTGGTTGGATTGAATGATGTGGTTAGTGGAAGAAAGAAGTGAAACTCCTATTCAAACTCAGACATGGCTGAGCACTGTTATATAATACAGGCATGTGAACTATTTACTAGATAAGTACACTACTAGCCCATACTTCAAGTTTCAACATTTGTCCATTGCCTCAAAAAGATGGTGAGCCTCCATAGTGGGGTTGAGAATTTTGAAGAGATCCATTCAGTTCAAGCACTGGAGAGCATCCAAGAACTCTAAATCATTCAGTGCCTATTCAACAAGATGTTCAGCTTGTTGAATAGGATCATTGAGTGCCAGTGGTGTAGGCTCAGAATTGGCAGTGTAGTGAATAAGGAAAGAAATGGAAATAGATGGCTCACTCAGGATATCTGATGTGCAGGGAATTGGCAGAATATGAGCCTTAGTACTAAGTTCCCATCATTATCCAACCAGTCTTCATCAGCTTCTGAAATTCATTCTCCAGCCTGCAAAGCAGCATCAAGTAAAGCTTTACAGGGGGATGTTTCATCTCAAAGCTTTTTTAATTCTTCTTTGAGAATGCTGAGAGGTTTCATAATGGCTTCAAAGTGGGAAAAACACAAATTCCAGCTGTGGTTCAACAATTAACAGTGATTATGAAATATAAATTTCCTAATGGGGAATAACCTATCAGTTATCCCCTCCAAAAGAGCTATTGGGTATCAGGTATTAGATATGGGTTGTAAATCACTGCAAACTGACTTGGTAACTCCAAAAAGCTATCAGTTTCAACTTTCCAGAGAGTATCAGTTATCTACCCTATCAGATAGGAGGAAGTCGACTGTACTAGTACAGTCGACTCCCTTGTAACCCATACCCCACATAACCCATACTCCCTTCTAACCCATACATTTTTGGATTTCCTGAGTTGGTTTGCAGGAATTTCATACCCATAACCTGTAACCCATAACCCATGGCCATCTGGGATGCAGTAACCCATATGTTACAGTCGGGCATTGCCAGAATATGTCTATATTAGGATTTTTTATTATATAATCAATATAAAAATGTTCCAAATATGGCAACTCAGACCCAACTTCAAGGCCCATTCAACCCACCAGCATATAATGAAATCCATGGATCTTCTCAAAAACAGGCTAAAAAAGCTTCAAGAGCAGACCTGGCAGCAGTGAGCCACACTTGATGCTGCATTAAAAGCTAACCAGCCCATCTCAGGGGCTGATGAGGAATGGCTTGATCATGGCGATGGAAATTTAGTGAATGAAACTTATCTGGTCAAGAAGTTAGATATTGCTGAGGATTACAAAAAGGCAGTTAAGGAGCTGGATCCACAAGCAAAATCCATTGTCCAGAGGCTGTGAAATCTTACTGGATGCAGGGATGCATGTGCTGTGCCATCAAAAAAGCACAAGTGTATGTTTTTTGTAATATACTATGGGTTTTACAATAACTCACTAGCAGAGTCAGATGTCGATACCAAGTCAAATGGTGAGAAAAGGCAGGCATGCCCTGCTATACCTCTAAAGAAGGAAAATGTGACACTTGGCCAGTGCATTATAATTCTTAACTGGTATCATGCAAATGGCAGAAATCAGACAAAGACAGCAAAACACTGGGATAAAGTATATCCATCTCTTCATCTCAAGCAACTCAGGATTTCAGAGTGGCTCAAACATGAAGCTGTGTGGCAAGAGGAGCATGAGGCCAATGCAGGCATGTCTCACTCAGCAAAAAGGATCCATCAGATGCTGCATTCCAAGGTCACAGATATGTTGGATCTTTGAGTCTCAAAGGCCATGGCAAACAAGGTTTTGCTGACAGGGAAGATTCTGCATCAGAAATGAAGGTCTTTTGCAGAATGTGCTGGTGTACCAGAAGACGAGCAGCTTGGTTTGAGTGATGGGTGGCTCACTCAGTATAAGCATCATATGGGCTTAAAGCAAATAAAATGGCATGGTGAAGCTGCCTCTGCTAATGAAGACACAGTTCAGAGAGAACAGCTGCACATTCAAAAGCTGATAAAAGATGGTGGATACAAGCAATGTGATATTTTCAATGCAGATGAAACTGGATTGTTCTATGCGTAAGTTTATATTTCTTCAACATGCCATGAATAAAAATAAATAAATAAGTAGGATGCCACCAGACTGTAGACTCTCCAACAAGCAACAATCTGGTATCAAAGGAAAAAAAAATAGACTGACATATTTATTCATGATGAATGTGGATAGCTCAAAGAAACTGATCCCACTGATCATCAGGAAGGCCAACAAGCCCCATGCATTCCAGAACAAATCTGGTACACAGCTTGGCTTCCACTATTGCCACAATGCAAAGGCTTAGATGACTGCATTGATCTATCAGGAATGGCTGAAAAGTTAGGATGCAGAACTTAGAATGGAGGGTCAATGAATTCTTCTTTTGCAGGATAATTTCTCAGGTCATATTGTGCCTGACAGTCTCACCAATATCTGTGTCGAGAACTTTGAACCCAACCTAACCTCACACATTCAGCCAAATGACCAAGGCATTATTTGCTGTTTCAAGGCACACTACCAAGCCAGGTTTATCCATCACACAGTCAATCTCTACAAGACTGGTGTTACACCAGCTCAGATCTATGATATCGACCAGCTCAGAGCAATGCACCTTGCTGACGAAGCCTGGGGTGAAGTCGATACCACCACCATTTGGAATTGCTGGCATAAAGCAGGGATTTTACCAGACCTGAACATAGCAGACACGCCAGTGGCCCAACCATCACTCCCTATATTATCTCTCATTCACTCTGAGCAGCCCAATAATTCCATCATGCAAGCGGAAAAGGACATTGAGACCACTCTTGATACCCTGGAAGCAGTGGGAGTCCTCCAACAGTGCCAGTGCAACCAAATGAATTTGCATGAACTCCTCAATCCCACAATCAAATCTCACAATATGTTTGATGTGACAGATCAGGACATATTCAATGCTGTGATGGAAGCACGAAAACTACAGGATGAATCAGCAGATATTGATTCCTGTGACAAACCCACTAAAAAGCCTCAAACATGCAGTGAGGTATTGCAGGCAACCTTCATGTTGCAGGAGCATCTGGAGGTAATCAACAGTCCATTTGCACACAAGATGGAGGCAATGTTGGGCACACTAGGGCAAGACACGTGTGTGTTGGAAATGAAGAGCATGAGTGATATGAAGACAACTAGTTATTTCCCTCATAAGCAAGATATGCTATAGCTTACTAGTTCTAGACCGGGAGATAAAGCAAAATATAATTTTTGGGTGCTAACAGTGTACATATATACTATGAAACCCATACTGTACCATTTCAATTGATTCATCTGTCATGCATCACACCAATTTTTTTGACACCAGATTTAATTTTTTCTTGATTTTTCAGATTTTTTGAGATTTCCGAGAAAGTCATATGATGACAAATCAATCGAGATGGTACAGTACTCCCTCATAACCCATACTTTTTGGCCCAAACCAATGGGTATGGGTTACAAGGGAGTCGACTGTACTACTATGCCAGTGGCAATGCTGGACACCTGTATCACAATAAATGGCAAGAAGTGGAGTCATAAGACAATACATACAGTTGGATCATGGATAGTTCAACAAG
>JBBPLX010000772.1:0-15591 GCA_038090015.1 Leccinellum albellum
AACACTCCCCGCACCCCTCAGCTTCCCCACCTCCTCGCCACCCTCTCCTCGCCATCCTCTACTCGCCATCGCCGAATCTTTTCCCATCCCCCGCTCACGACATGCTCCCCATCAGGAAGAAAAGCGACAGAATGTATCGCGTCTTGGGCAACGATTTTGATTGGATAGCATCCGTCAGTAATTCTCTTTCGTCGGTCCCCGATGCTCCCACTTGCTGATTGCTGTTAAAGGGAAGTTGGCTGCCCACCCTGCTCGGCTCTGTTGCTCTCGTCAGCGCCATTCATTGATGCCTTGTCTATGTACTACTCACCCTCCTCTTCCTTGGGCGCAACTTGGAAAACATACTGGGTTAGGTTCCGGGTCAGGTCGTTCACATCCTTGTCGCCTGGCATATACGTGCACGCTCATCCACCGCCACGCAGTTACCCTGTACCCTGGGTGCTCACTTTCATCCATATCTCGCCTTTATGCGCAAGATAACTCTATCGATCAAGGATTCAGAGGACGGTTTCTCTCATCTCGTTTTGGCATCTTTTCGTCCGTCGCTGCAACTCTTCTTCATGAAACCATGCTCTGGCACCACTATCTGATCGTTACTCGCAGAACTGGACTAATAACGTGATTCCCCGAATTGTAAACCAACTTCGACTCAAGAGGCGACTCTTCATCGTACCCGTCCGTTGATCCTCCTTCCGATTGTATGTCACAAACGTCTAAACTCTTGAATACCACCAGGGAATTTGTTGCGCGCTCAGACTCGACACGCGCTCACCACACACGCGCATCTTTACATACCCTCCCCCGACGTCGAAGGTTAGGAAAAGGAAACGGAAAAGAAAACAGGAATGGGAATGGAAATGGGAAAGGTAGCCATCCAAATCAGCAACCTCGCGACGTACGCTCAAATGACGGGATGTGGTGAACGCCATAGGATTTACGCTCCTAGATCTTTGACACCACTATACAGATTCACAGCTTCTTATAGACGACCAATCTCTCCCGACCCACATGCTGGGGGATTGAATTCTCTGGGACCCTATCGAGCACTTTCTCCCATCCATCTCCGAGGACGATAGAATAATGCTCAGGTTTAACGGGATGCGGTGGGCCTTCCGAGCCTTCAGGTAGGTTGAGTGGAAAAACGAGTGTGATAAGATAGCCGCCAGGCTTCAGCAACGTGGATATTTGCTTGCCCCAATCACTCCTCCGAACTGGTGGAATCGCAACAAAGAATCTAAGGTAAAACCTGCTTACACGGCGGCAGAAAGGTGGGATTCTTAAGGAAACTCACGTATAGTCATAGATGAGTGCAAATCGCTGATCGTCAGTGACTGAAAGGCTGAAGAAATCAGCTACCTCGAACGACACTTTGGTGTCAGGAACCGCGAGAGGACTTCTATTGAAGTAACTGACAGAGATCAGTACAAGGCGCTCGATCTCACTCAGGTTTCCGAGCCTCACTCGCGCGCAGCTTGGATTGCTGTTGCCGATATATCGATGGCCAGCGCATCAAGCCCCAGACGAGATGCGATGAAACCTGCATCGTAACCCTGTTTGATGTGAATACGCGATCGACCAGCTTTATCAAAACCTACCCTTCCGCACCCCGGGATGAGAGCACGACCGAACTTGGGAAGATCGAGTTCGTTCGACGAGATGAATTCGCATAGAGGAGGCTGAACATCGCCCGAGTCCCAAGGTGTGACTCCGATTTTCCTGCAAGTATAAGGGGAATATTGTGGCTAGTAAACGACGTGCGGGTCGCTTACCATGCATCGTCCCAACCACTGACTGGATTCTCTTTTACAAGGCGGCTCACAACTTCCTTATTAGCGAAGTGGATAGGCTCTGTGGCCATACCTGCAGAGTGATCGATCGGACCCAGCTTGGAAGTCTGACCTCTGAATCTCTAAATGGTAAAAGCCCCGAAATGGTAACGATGGTCCGTGCGCAGAGGGAAAGGTGTATATAAGCGGAGGGCAGAGAAACGAAAACCTCATACTTACCTTGATGGCGCAGGCCCTTTCATCTACCCGGGCGTGCGGGCGGTGGGGACCTTCCATAGCACGGCGACCTTGTCCACACAGAGGGTAATCATTGCTTGTATGGGCTTCGGCTCATGCACTGTCTCAATATTTTCCTGTCCTGCCACGGCCACTCTGGCTGGGCAGGCCTCTTTTTTTTTCGCTCTTTCTTACTCCTAACCCTAACCTTAGTACCAATCACTTGTTGCTGTTTTGGTGTAACAGGTGAATATAAACAGATTGATATTCTGAAACATTTGAGTGGCTGGTTGCACTGATGAAAAAGACAAGTATGAAATCAAGTGTTTGACATGTTCATGACCAACAGACTCTCATGAAGTGGGAGGGTGTTTTGGTCCAAAGCAAAAATTTACGCACCTATCAAACAGTTTGCAGGCATGTCCCATGCTCATGTGATTTATTTTAGGGTTGCAGTGGCTATATTGTCATCTTGGTCCGCTTTCGTTTACTTTCCTCAAACCTTTCTGTCTTCTGGGCGCGGCGTGCCTCAACGGAGTTCTTACGCTAGTTCCGTCAATCGATCCCGCTTTTTGTCTCTCAAACCATTTTCACGGTCGCGTCCATCGTTCATTCGCATTCACTAATTCAAGGGTCATTTGGGGGCATTGCCTGCGTCATCTTACTTCTGGATCATGGAGTCGGGCGCGGCGTGCGTCAATGCACAGTCTAAGTTAGGGAGGTTCTGCCGCTTTCGGGCTGCGGCTTAGCGTGCGGGAGTGGGAGCGGCATCACGGCGTACTCAGTGTACGTTAATAGTTTGCGCTGCTATTCATTGACATCTCTCCATTCATGACGACATCTTGAAATCGAGGTTTCTGCATCGTTGGCATTGGCGATGGTCGTCCACTCACATTTCCTGACCTAAAGAGTCAGTGGAAGCGCGATGTGCGTCATCTTAAGGCGTGCAGAGCATCGCGTCGTTGCTAATACAACTTGAACTTAGTCATACTCTATCGAGTATTTTGCACAATTGACGGTGCACTCTCATTTCGCAACATCATCTCATATTGCTAAAGTCACAATGCGGTTCATCTCCCACCACCACCACCACCTGAGGCCGTGACGGGTCGTCATGTTGCGGTAGCATGCGACGGGGGAGGTGATGTCGGGATGATGCGGGGTGGGCGAAGGGGGTGGGCCATGCGAGCGTATCGGTCAGTGTGTCATCGTCATTGTGCACGCAAGTCCAGTCTCGAGCCGTTCTAGGAAGGCGCTGCTTCCCGTGTTTACCCGAATTTCCTATAACGGCTCGAGACCAGGGTGAAGATGGGGCAATACGAGGACAACGCGACGGCGGGCGGGTCCAACGTCAGAGCGATGAGTGTCGCTGAAACTACCTCGCGCAGCCACCATTATGCGCTGCCACTCACGGTGGAACGAAAGCGTGCGGTGGTTGCTGAACGTCGTCCTTGATTCCGCTACAGCGCCCGAGCTGATGACGGGGCAATGCGGAGAGGACAATGCCAGCTGCACATTGCTCGCCGTGCGCTCCCCTGTGTCGCGTCGTCCACTTGCAATCCATTCAAAACCGTGACGAATTGAGCTGTGAAAAGCTGGGATGCCGACCGTATCAAGCATTTTACCGCCCACTTCAAAGTGTACAGTAGCCTTTCACTATAGTTATCTTATTTTTCGCTTTTCCTAAATGGCCTCAGGCCTCGACGCACTAAGTTCCCTGGCACGAAATCACTGACTACCCTCCATACTATAATGCGCTCTACTATCCTAGCTTTTATAAATCATGCTTTGAGTCTGCATTTTACGTATGGTTAAATAAGTGCTGCACTTTGAGAGCATCTCAACCTTGTGGATGTTGTGTATGTTGATTCAATGGGGTTGTCTTGTAACAGACTCCACTTTGCCAACATAGAGATCGACGACTTTGTAGCTTTCCTTATTGTTCTCGCGTGTGTATGATACGAATTTATACTGGTAGTGTACGAATAGTTGCAATTGAGAGACAACACCGGAGTCGGGGACTGGCGCTGCTACGATTGGTAGTGTTTGATTACACTCTTTGAAAGAAAGTCTGTTACATATGCAATGGTTTGTAGTGTATGGTGGAATGGGCATGCACGTACTACACAGATAGTGTGCCCGTATCGAAAACACACAGTAACAACACAGAATGGATTGGTATGCATGTCGGATCAGATGCCGACATACATAAACCACATTCGCGCATACCCAGAGATATGAACTTTTATCTGGGTCTTATTTTCCTATCGCATCGCCTCCAAGATCTCCATAGAAGTCACACTGTTGCCGCGAATCACCTATGATGGGAGTTAGACCGAACAGCCAGACGATAGGATGGGATCAGGCCTACCACTGTGCCAATTGGGTGTTTTTGGCCGGGTGTAGTCTCTTCGAGGGCATCGTCGATTACAAGGTTGAGGAATAGATCGTACCCGCGTAAAGTACCGCTGACCTTACGGCCACCCTGGAGGTGGACAAACAGCTTCTTGTCCATAAACTAGAAGAGCCGATATAGCACTGTAGAAATTGGATACAAATACACAGACCTTTTTGAGTTCTGGTTGGGATGCTTTGGACATTTTGGAACGTCAGTGAAGTCGATGAGCAGGAGCCGCCGGTAGAACGCGCTACTAGCTCGGTCTTGCTTTGCTATGTTTGGCCGCTCACCGGATTCAAGGACTACTACTACAAACTTTCGAGCTCCCGTTTATTGACAGCTGTCCTAACACATTCCGTGCCGCCACCACCAGAGCTGTACAGGACAAAGGAAACGAAGGCAAAAGGCTCTGATCCATCGAAGCTTCCGAGTCGGTGTCACTCCCATTTATCTGCTTGACCAAGTGAATCCGAAGCTGAGCAATGTATATCAACAGTTTCCCCCGACTCTGGGCAATACATCCATAGTGCTGTGTGCAGGATAGATGGCTATGCCAGCTTCGCGGACTGTACCAAGTAGTCCCAACCCCTCGGCCCAAGGTTCTCCTCATACCCGAGATTGGAGCAGTTCAAGGACAACCGAACCTGGGTCAGCTTTCCGTGGAATCAGTCGAGGAAGGGGTGGCCGAGGTGGTGGTATCAGGGGCGGTCGTGGTGGTGGGCATCCACCAAGCAACTCGGGTCAGAAAGGTGGCAGTCTCCCCGAGTCGGCCAACAGCACACCGTCCCCGTCACCCAAGGTATCCACTGCCCCGCGCAGGGCTCCTGTTCAGCCTTCCATCACCATCTCAGACAAGCGTATCAACGGTGCCACTGAGCGTGGTGACCAGCCCAAACCGGGATCTCGCAAACAGCCTCGAGTAACCACACCTTCTCCTTCTGAAACCTCAAATACAGCTCCACCTACACCCTCTCGATCCGTTAATCGCCGACGCCGCGGTCATCCAGGCAAGGGCACCTCAATAACTGCGAGACCCGCTCCTCTCTCGACTGCTCCGACTGCTGTCAAATCGCAAAAATCGCGCGCTGGCTCCACGCCTGCATCTCAGACTATTCTGCGTAAAGATGTCCCACCACACCTCGCAGCAGCTCACGAGGCAGAAATTCGCCACGATATCGACGCATTGGTAGAACGTGTTAGAGCCGTCGCGATGGCTGAAAATCGTCCGACGACTCCTGGTAGCCACATCGATTGGGCTAGAGATGAAGATGACTCTTTACCAGATCTAGATGATTGGGGCATCACAACAACTCACACGAATATAACTCTCGATGAAGATAAGAGCGAGGAAATTTCCCCAATCCTGACGGACGCTCTAAGACCGCTTCCAGAACCGAATTCGGACATTCACGAAAATGAGCGGGAAATGGAGACTTATGACGTTCAACCTGAGCGAGTAGACGATTCGCCTATTCAGCCATCCTCGCTACCTAGTCCTACGGAATCGGCAGCCGTCGTATCTGAAGGAGCTTTAGAACAATGTGTTATTGAACCTACTGCCGTCGAAGAATCGTCATCGACCATTCTCCCTAACGGAAAACTTCCCTTGCATTTCTCCCTTCCAGATGAGTCCACCGCGGCTACAGAGAGTTTGCGCGTACGGGACGGATCGATCAGTAAGGCCTCCGGCTTTCCTCCCAAACCTCTCATCCCTACTACGGAGGATGATTCACTCACCAATAAGTCGGAGGGATTGGCAGAATCCATTCATGCCCCACCCGCGGACGAACTTTTCAATCTGGAGAGAGTATCTAGTGCGCCCTCTAGTGAACGAGGTCTTGCTGCTTCCATCCATGCACATACACCTGGTCTGCCAGAGTCCCATTCAGCCCCTAGTCTTCTAACCGACTCTGCGTCCACCGCTCCCCGCACCCACGCACGTTCGCAAACGGAGGGTCGACTTGGAAGCCATCAATCACATACTGCCCCTCTGGGTACGATGTCTCACCGACATGGTCGACCAGGTGCCACCTCGCCCCTCGGCAAACACGTCTACACTCATTCACGCAATCGCTCCACGCCTGCTGGAGGCTCGCGAGCACCACAGGCTGCTCGCCCCGTCATAACAGGCGAGGCGATTTCTAGGCTAGCCAGGACGATTGGTGGACTTGCACCCGTGCCCCGTACGCAAACAATTCCCGTCACAAATGATTCGAACATCTCATCATAAATTCTTGCCACTCATCTCCTGAACTACACACGCACTACTACAATTTGTTTGGATGCTTGCTGTACATTTTTTCTCCTTGGTCGGATAAGTAAATCCTGATCTCATCTCACCTGATCTCAAGCATATACCCACCTGATCCCTTCTCCGTCACGCTTTACATACCTGTATTTTGTTTGCAACAAACTGGGTGTATGTACCATACGTTACTGACTCTTACTCATCGCTGGTAAGCGCGCAGGTGGATTGGGGTTCGATAAACTTATCCTGTACTGAAATATGACAGTTCTAGTCCGATGGCTTTGATCGGTTTCGACCGGCTCGATAAATCCGAAACGACACCCAAGCTAACCAGCATTTGCTTCAAACGTCCTTCCCACAACAATGAAACAGTCTGCAGAAAGAGTTAAGTGACACTGTACAAGGACGCGAGAAGGGAACCGGCGAACATTATTAGTTGATATCCTAGCCTTCACGACCCCTCGAACGTCAGACTGTAAGTGAGGTGGTGGCCCTGTCTGAGGATTTGGATCGATGTCCGCAGACCGAGAAGCATCGCCATCTGAGACCGGTTGCGATAGGGCCCGGCGCATCCACCACTCTGCCCCCATGGTCCACTCGCTGTCATAACTGTAGACATTGAAGTCAAACCTCGAACACAAAGAAAGATCTCGGGAGGCCTTGGCCGCATATGCGGCTGAAACATGACCCATCATCGGATTGAATAACGCTGTGATCGTAGTAGGTGGTTGAGACAGGGTGCCACGAGGCGCGGAAGATGAAGAAGACTGCACTTGAGATGGAGGTGCAGATGGGTCCGAGAGCGTCGTGAACCGAATTCCGGTAGACACTGAGAAGAAAGAGAGAACTGAGCATATTCGAGCCAAAAACGATGCTATTTCCATACCTCCCGCGCTTCTCTCCTTTGCACTGATATAAAACTCCGCTCCAGCGGAAATACGACCCTTGAGTCCACCGCCGGTAGCGTCTTCCTCGTCCACGCGTTTTGGTCGGGGACCAACCGAGGTGCTGGAGTCCTCGGGAGGATCTGCAACGTTGCCGAGCCTGCCAAAATTGTGCAATACACGCACGCCCAACATGCCGTCTTCAGCGCTCCAGGTATACTCACTACACCATTTCCCAACGTCGTGCTGCAGACTGAACATAATGTTGCTCACGCTCTCCCCACGGACTCTCCCTTCTCCCGTGAGGCTCGACCGCGGGTCAGAGATGGCAGCCACCAGCGCCTGCACCGTAGGAGCTAGTCGCGTCGAGTAAAGCGCGTCCAGTCTGCCGGAAGGAAGATATAGGCGACCATACAGAAGGTAATCTGTCGCAGGGCCCTGTTGGTCAACGTTTCGGATATAGCGGACGCAAAAAGAAAGGGACGGATACATACCTCGCGTGTCAACACGTTCGCCAGCCAACCACTCCTCCTTTCCCTCCGGTCGTCTCGGCTGGCGAGACAATTTGAATCGCTCAATGACATCTTTAAAACGGACGTCGCCAGAGCTCTTCATGTCCAACTCGCACGAGGTAAAAATGTATCCCACCGAGCCGTTTAGAGACGGCATCGCGTTCATGGAATACGACGTGCTGAAGAGCGGGTTCGGCGACTTGGATATTGAAAGATGTAACCCACGCGGGACATTAAAGTCCAGAATGGCTGTCTCAGAGATTTTAGGATAGAGAACGGGTCATGCAGAGAGACCTACCGCTAGAAGACCGGGTCAGATTGGAATAGAGATTATCCTCATTCCAACCAGTTGCTTTGTAATAGCTTCGCAAGACATAAGACGCAAACGGATGCATTTTGAAGCTCACGATTGAAGTTGCTTGAACATGAAGCTAGAGATTACGTAATGCGATCACAAATTCAGAATTTCATTTTACGGTTCAAGAGAAGTTGATCCTGACAAAAACAAAATGTTCAAATACAATCTAGCCTTTCCTGTTCCATCCCCCTGGTGCATCGAGACAGACGATGTCGTACCCGACCCTCTTCCTGACCTCAAGATCTCATCCCCAAAATGTATGTGATCCACCAAGGTGGTACGAGTGTGGACAGGTGAGGGTACTACTAGTAGCGATTGCAAGCCTGCAGCAGCTCTCGTCAGGGAGGTGGTTTTGGGCACCAAAGAACCCTCAGAGAAGGCTCGATCCGCTGCCTTTGAGCTTATTGTTTGTATGGGACACAAGGTGAATGAGGGCGGTCTAATATTTAGAACGCTAGTACATTAACCTTAAAGCACCTCTGCATGTATCATATACTAAATGCAAATGAGGAGTCATACAATTTCTATCTCCACCTGCGGTATCTCCTCTAGCCAGTCCAGAGGGCCAGCATTGGCGTATATGTTGAAGTATCCAACTCGACGATAGCGTCCACACGAGCCGTCTGCTTCGACGGTGTGCCTCGCACGAGCAACAATAATGCCGCCCATAATGTTTTGGTCCCAGTGCAAAGGTGCCACCCACACTCCACGGACCTGGGCATCATCTTCGCTGTCGAGATAACCCATGGCGATGCGCTCCATGTCCACTTGAACATCATCCTCATTGGCTACAGACACCACCTGGGGCAGTGACCTCACGCGGTAGAGGTAGTTTGGATTGCCGATGTTCCAAATGCACTGTACCAGCGGTGTACGAATCACCAGCACGGCACTCGCAACCTCGCCAAATGGGAGTTCAGGATGCTGCAGCGAAACTTCACACCGGACCACCTCAGCAACGTTGTGCCCTTCGCTCGCTCGAACGTCCCGTGCTCCAGCCTCAACGTGCCCATCGACTGCAGCCCAAGACCATGATGGCGTGCGATACGCCGCAGGGCGGGGAATGTGCGTACCAGTGCGCTTGTTCCAGAGCAGATCGCCCAAGAGCGTGTCACTCCACAGACCAGCAAGGTACTCCGTGCGCAGAATGCGCTGGAACTCCTCTGCAACGCCACCGAACGCAACGAGCTTGTCGCTAGGAACAGTGATCGAGCGCTGGGTGTAGTCACTGACAACAGTCTGCCACGCCTCACGCACCTCTTGCCATGCCTTTGATCCTCGCTCCAAATACGGGGGTTCGGGGAGGAATAATGCATTAGGGAGAACAGTCGCACGTATCGAATCGTGGTACGATCCGCCAATGTTATGGGTGAAGGTCTGACAGTGGAATTGAAGCGTGTGGGATGCGAAGATGAGCGCCCGAGGAGACATCAGGTGCTCCTGCAAGCACCATCCCCGGACGCTCACAGGTTCTGAAGCAGGGTCGTAATGCACTAGCGGTTGGTCCGGGGGATCGTTGTACATCCACATGGGAGATACTCGCACTTCACCCATTCTCCAGTGGACGAGCGACTGGTCTGGGCAGATGAAGGGAAGTACAACATCACGCGCAAACGTGGAGTGCTCGTTATGCGGCACGGCGGGCCGGTTCTGGAGGAACCCCTCGCTTACGCGATGCGCGCTCGCCGCGATTATCGTCACGTATGCGTCACGATAGATGTTACGCATGAGGGCAATCTCGCGCAGTTTGTCTTCGGCAGAGTCTTGAACGATACAAAGCGTATCTGCCCAGAGGTACGGTAAACCAAGTGCATGTGTCGTCTGAATGGCGTCGCGGATCGTCTTCGGCAGGCAATCTGGATCGATAGCGCGCATATAGGCCTCAAGGTTGGACTGGGTGGTACTATACGGCTGAGCTTCTCCCCAGACGTAACTGAGCGCCACGTAGTCACCGCGTCCGCTAGTTGTTGGTACAAGCCGAGGAGTCGCAGGGTTTGCGCAGTCGATAAGGCGAGTTGGTAGGAGAGGTCTGAGTTGACGAGAGAAAAAGCAGTCTTTGTGCTTATCAACACATTCCTGCAACTGATCTTTCGCAAGAGCAAGAGTGCGCGTGGAGCCCACATCCAGGATACGATTGCGTGCAATTATATGTGGTGCCGCTATATCCTCTGAAGGCCCATGGTCAGTAATTGTGCTCACACGTATCCAGCATGTATCCGCTCACCTTCAGTGGTGTATACAGCACCGATGAAATGAAGAGTGTCGTCGATAAACACAGATAGGTCCTGTGTACCCTTCGGGGAACCCCCGAGACACTGTTGGCTCCCAACAACAAGGCGTATAGGGGAATTAGGATCTGACTCGTCGTCTTTGTCCCGTATTTCCACAAGGAGCTGGCACCAGCGACAGCCCTCCGCAGCACGAGACTCTAGGTTCGCCCAGGTTGCGGTGTAGGAGAAACCACCACTGACAGGCTTCTTCCCCGGTCGCACTCGATCCAGCAAGCCAATGTGCGCTGAGAAGAGACCCTTCCAACATGTTTCGCATACATTGATGGGACGTCTAGCAACGATGGACGGAATGTTGCTCGCAGTGAATCTGAGGTCAGGTTTAGCGAGTGAAAGAAGGCATACGTGTTAATGTATGATGCTTCACCTCTTGGCAGGGCCTCAGGCGGATCAGGGTTGTCTGAATGTCGACTTTGGCGGCAAGGTAAATGAATCTGAGACGAGCAGCAGCCCATGGAGGACTCGGACTCGGAGGTGGTAGTATAAATTGCCTGTGTAATGCTGTGTCGGCCATAGAAGTCTCTCTAAAGAACCGACTGTCTCTGGCAATGGTCGCCGGTCCATACTATCATGCCTGCACCTTAGGCAAGTACTGATTCCACCCGCCCTTTCAATCTGTACTCAGCCTACATAATACGTCGGAAAATGACTAGCCTTGTATGCCTTCTACTTGATTTGCACTTTGTATTGTCATTGTACTCAAGCAAATCACAGATTTTATGACCGTCGATGTAATTAGTTGCGCCAACTTCGGACTCTTTCCTTCCTTGCCGTCTCAGCCTCAATTAGCTGTATTTCTCAACTTACTGAGCCTCTATCGGGCGTTGTTCGAGACTCGTGTGATGTCATCGATGTTCTCGTTGCTGCCCTTTGTATACACTACACATTGCGGATTTCATATGGTAAACAAGAAGGTGCGTGAATCTTTTACAGTGTCGTCTACTTCAGCTTTACAGCGAGATACCTTGTAGGATCCTTTTGTCGCGCCTTGCCTGTTGCAGTGCAATGGTATGGTATCCTGCAGGTTGAAATGGAGAAGGGGATAGAGAATGCAATTGAATTATGTTGTGATCGTGTCTCTGCGTTCAAGTTAGTAACGTCTCGACATTCAAACCTGACAGCAACTTCCTAACTCATTTCGAGCTATCACTACATCCGCCGAGCCAGTCTCCCGGCCATTTGGGCAGCCGCTTGCTGAAGGCGGCGATATCCACGTTGCCATGGACGGTAGTTTTCATCTTCGACAAGTACTGACGATCCGATGGTGATTAATTGATCGCCCTCCATTCTACAATAGTGAATCCCGCATACTTTCTTCCCGAAGGGGGAGTGGATACGATGGGTAAACGCTTTGAGAAGCAGCGCAAGAAGCCCGCGCGAACTTCTCGGAAACTGGTCCCCGATGAAGCAAATTTATTCCTGCGAGACGTCGTATGAGCAGTCGACGGCTCAAAAAAGAAGCTATGGAAAGTTTCGATGATACAGGTATCCTGCCACCATGACATCCCACTTTTCTTTGCAAATAGCAATAGTCCCGGAGAGTAATAGAAGTATGCACTGGCTCTCTATTTGCTCTGCTTCCTTCAGTAATTGCATTCTAGAGTCTAGACACGCCCAATATCACTTGTTTGTGTTGAACCTGTGGTCGTAGAAGCCTCGGACATCACCCCGGACGAAGCTAGCAGGTTAGTGTTTTAGATTCCGATATGGATCTGCCATACGACGAGATCAGCGTGCCTTAGACTATCTTGAAGAGGATAACCTGGACCAATAAAGAGGGATACACCGCAACCTCACGTGACTGCCTTGTCTGGCGAGTATATACCATTGGTGCGTTCCCACCTAGTGTGAACCCTCCGCTCTCATTACTGATGTAAACCAGGACCTCTGTATTGACCACACGGCTACTTATGCCTGACGAACATCTTCTGTCGACTTCAATCTTGCTAAGCGAATCCCACCGCCCCAGAATGGTTTTCTCCAGGTAAACTTTGATATTAAACGCTATTGCCAAGCTCAAGGGCCGATCACCCACCGCCTGCTTCGACAATGTTCCCATCAACGGATACAACGGGCTTCTCTTCGCTTCCATGCGTCTTCACCACTGGTCCGCTTTTGCGATATTTTCCACGCATAACATTCCCCGAATCACGGACGAAATCCTATGGCGATGCACGCACCATTCCTCCTTCTGGACAAATAATGTATGGACTCTGTCTATCCATCATTCTGGACACTAAGTGATGTGTTTTGCCCAGTTTTCCCGCTGTGCTGCCCCTCCCGCCTGCGCTGTGGGGTCGCTCCTGCACACTGACGAAGGCAAAAGCAATGCAATGGCAGGGGCAACGGTCAGATAGCGAGGGCGAGACGAGGGTGGAACACAGGAGCGAGTGGACAGAGGTTAGATGGGTGAGACGATGGCAACGACAACAACAAGGGCAGCATGCAGGAGCGACTTCACAACACGCTCGATTGTGCGCGTTGTGTGGTTGCTTCCGCACGTTGAGGCGAGAGGACGGGGGCGGAGGATAGGGACAGGAGTGGGTATAGGGAGTCGGGGACGAGGATGGCAGCAGGGGTAAGGTCGTCGTCGTCGTCACGTCGGGGTGGTACGCTGTTGTGCCATTGTCGCTTCCAATGTGGGCAAGGAAGAGGGAAACGGGGCGACGACCCGTGGCGACCGTCGTGCACTCCAGGCGGAACGAGAGCGTGTGGCAGTCGCCATATTATGTTCTCCGTGAAGTCAATGAGGAGAAGGAGAGAGCGGGTCACCAGTCATATCGACGGTTTGCCACCCTGTGACCAACAAACCTCCGAATAGACGGGCTGGTCACCAGGCTAGGTTACGGCTGGCAAGGAATGATATCCGTGCTTCTCTCGACTGCGGAGAGATTCACAGATCTATCAAGGGTCCGCCGATTCAATATAGTGTTCACGTTCTCCTGGCATTTACAGTTCGATTAATAGTGGAGACCATCCTGCGAGCGACGTCCGCGGCCATAATACGAAAGGCGCCCACACAACAGCCTTCTTGATGAGGTAGAGTGTTCTTCCTTTTTAACTGAAGTTTTCGAAATAAAGATCCCGTCCGGCTCCGTCGAGAATAATGTCTCTGTGATTCCCAGCTATATATATATCAACGTCAACTTTCCATTACCCACTCCTCCGTTCTCCATGCCAGTGTCGATTCTGTCTCCTCCATCTACCCGGCGTGCAAGGCCGCCGCCCCAAGTAATCCGACTCTCGGTTCCACCAGCACTCACACTACAAGGGTTTGCTATCGGTTATCGTCACAATGACAGCGACACTGAAGTGGTGAGTCATTAATGTCGTTTTTCCGCTGCTTGCTTACCGAAAAACGACTCTCAGGTCTTTCAGCTCAACATGCAAGACAAGCCGCGCCCAGGCGATCAGAGTTTCAGGATCGAGGCATACGATGGCCAAGATGTAGTATGTGACAAAGAAGACACGAAGCCTAATAGTGTGAGTACCGCCACGCAACCCACCAACAACACAGCGACAGGCGTAAGTGCTGCTGTCTTGTACATTTGAACTGTCTCCAAGGCTGACTATGTCAGTCAGAGACAGCCTGCGAGTCCGTGGCCCAGAATGCGAATGCATCTGACGGAACCGTGAGCACATTAAGACTTCGGTTTGTTCAATCTACAAGTTTCCTTTCCAAGACTAATCACTTTTCTTTCAGACTTGAACCGGGTCGTGTCTCGAGGAAGATCCGCTCACCATCTGCTGACCCCAGTACCCGGAGCCTCCTTCGAAAGCGACGTAGGGTTTCGGAAGATTAAGTAGTAACCACCTACTAGCTTGTGTCTGAATTGGTTTGCTTTATCATTATCGCATCCATGTGCACCGTCCATGCATACTCATCGATCGCCCGTCATTCTGATCCATCGCCACAGTTGGAGTGCGAGAATCTCTCGGTGTGTGCCACCTTCGCCCTTTCGCCCCCCGCACCGCCGTCGTGTTGTCTTCGTGTCCGTGACTTGTCGTTGTGGTACCACGTCGTCCGCGCGCTGTCGTCGCATGCACTGTCATCACGTCGTGGTTATCACGTCTGCGCCGTCGCGTCGTCACGTCGCTCGTCTGTGTTCAATTCATACTAACAGCGTCGTGGTCATCGCGATCACATCGTCTCGTCATGACCCTCCTCCTTGTCCTCGGGGACGACGATAAGTCGTGTCATCGCAGCGTCGTCGTCGTGGAAGTCGCATTGGCGTTCGTCGTCATCGTCGTTGTGGTCTACGCGCCGTAGCGCGGCATCGTCGTCGACGATTGTTCAATATTCAGGCGCGACCGTGTACTCTCAGCGGCAGTTAAGTTGAGAGTGTACGGCAGTCGGCTCACGAACCTCTACACGATGTTGATAAGAGCAGCTGGAGCGGTTTGAGACTCGCGCAGTCCTTGAGAGGGTAAGTCATGAGGAGTGATGAGGGCTAAGACTCACGTAGCTCCCGAGAGGAATGGATGAGGAGGCGAACTCCTACTAGTAAAGGAGTATACCCTCTTTTAGAAAGCCCACTTACATAAGAAGCGTCCGAGTCCGTTTCAGCGCACCCGCCGCTTCAAGTTGCCACCGCGCTCTCCTCGCAACTCCGAGGTCCACTAGATCTCCGGCTCGGGAAAGAACCCCGAGTTCAAACGTTCAAGCCGGGTGGTCTACGTCCTACTGCCCTATGAAGCGACATCTAAAGAGCATTTTGCTCGCCTCGCTGTTCTCGTTATTGTTTCACTGTCCAGCCTGCCAGTGAGCTTGAATAGAAGTTAGGTACGTAATGTTATTATGTAGCACCATTTTCTATCACAACACCTGCATAAGATCCATTACACTTGGCCGAATCTCTGCGTCATCCCAGCACCTTTGCATGATTACCCAGAGATGATC
>JBBPLX010000773.1:0-15583 GCA_038090015.1 Leccinellum albellum
ACGTGAGCAGGGAAGGCAGACTGGAATAAGGAAGGCGACGTGCGTTCCTGTAACATCACGAATAATCGTCATAATTGCCCGTCAACATGCTAAGCATCAAACCATCGAAGGCACCTGCAGAAAGATCAAAAAAAAAAAAGAGTACCTTCCACTTCCATGCTACAGAAGACAAGACACGCACAACCGAGTTGAAGGAGGGTGAGTCAACGGCACAAAGTTGGTCAACTCTCATTTGACTTTGCTCTTGGACAACTCTCGAATGGGCATTTCTGGCATGGGTTTAGCCGGTCGTGGTAAGCGTCATCAATGAACTCCCTGACCTGTTGCTTCTTCTCCCCAATATGCTTGGTGATGTAGGTCATGACTTTGGGTCCAGCGATTGTGTCACCGATGCCAATACTGAAGCCATTATGGAACAGCCAGAAGTTTACGACCACCTGGATCCCCATAAACATCGTGCACGTAGCCTCTGGACCCTTCTCGCCGAAGACGACGTAGATGAGACCACCTTGCGTTGCGCTGATGGTCTTCTTGTCCACGATACTGAACAAGATTCTCCATTGTTGATCATCACATTGACAACTTTGGATCAGGTACGCAGTGAATCTTGATACTCCGAGGGATAACCATGCTCAAGATCTGCTTGCCCATTCCAAAAAGGCTTTGGCTTGATGATCGCCAGATGACAAAATGAAGTCAGGCAGATGTATTGCATGTTCATTTCATCCATCTTAGAAATGCCTCCCAACGATTCACCAATACTGAAGGAACGCATCCGCTCGCTTGTTGCATCGCAAGTCTATACATTGCCCCATGTCCTGAATGACATATCGTGAATGAGTCGTGATGGGTGGGAGCAACTTGAAGAGCATTGATGACCCATTTCAAGGTGGCAGGAATGGACGACAGTGCCAGGATGCCGAACGAGTCGTGACGGGCATAGAAGTTTCAACGACGATGACGACATACCGGTGGTGCAGACCATCCCAGAAAGCACTGATACTAAAAACAACACTGACTGGAGTCAAATCAGAATAAGGAGAATGCGAGTGCTTCATTGACAAGATCATGTGACTACTAAAAACGACACTGACTGGAGTCAAATCGGAATAAGGAGAATGCGAGTGCTTCGTTGACAAGATCATGTGACCAATATGAGATGCGACAGTAGTGATGGAAACAGTTTTCATAGTCTATGCACACAACATGGAATATCTACTTGCATTCATTATATAACGTGTAGAAGAATTCCTTGTCCCAATACTTGTTTAACCAGAATTCTTCCGACATCGCTTGACTGTTCATAGAGGACAGACATTTATCTGCCACTTTACCAAATCTGGGGATCAAACTGGCGGGGGAACGAAGCTGTCCAAGTGGAATTATGTCCCCAAGGTATTCTCCACTTGCCCTCAATGCTCGCTGGAGAGCGTGCATCCCTGATGTTGGATCACATTTGTTGCTGCCTCAGCCGACAATATTGAATTGACGTATATACACCAGAAACTTCCGGGACCACCATGGCCTCTGTCCATGGGGCGGTACAGGATGGAAGATAAGTCGGAGCTCTCCTATGGCGTGGCCTACTCACAGTGCTCAGGCGTGAGCTAAGTTCAAAGTCGAAGCCAACTCACCTGAAAGTCCAGATTGCGGCCATATTTTGTCATGATCAATGTTGAAGGCCACCGCATCAAAACGACCATGCTTCCAGGAAGTAGAAGGTGGTGACGCGGAGACCGTGCGCGCAGGATCTAAGTCACTGGTTGAGTAGAAAGGAGTTTGCTGCAAGCACACTGTATGCCAGACGGCAAGGCGGTTAAAGGGAAGGAGACAATCGGGGGCTGACGAGCACGGACCACTAACGAATGAGGTAAGTTGGATGTCTCCTGCTGAAGGTAGTCACCGAGGGCGGCACGGAGATGATCGGGAATACGGAATTGTGCAGCAATGTCATCGATTGTATCCCGGTTTGTCTTTGGACTCCTAGCGAGGTTGATGGTGGTGCGACCACCAATGAAGGAACGAGGCGGGAATGGAATGGAATGTTGGGGCAACGCTGACAACTCATGGGCCTTGAAGAAGTAGTTTGTAGGAGAGCGCTTGGGCTGACTGATTTTTGCAATGGACTGGAAGAATCGGGGATCATGATTGGTTTCGACATAATCTGAACCATTTGCACAGTCACTGTCATTACCCTCATCGCGATCCTCTACGTCCAAGTATGTGACCTTCTCGAGCTCTCATAGGGATGTGGCAAGCTCAAACCTCGAGCACTTTTCGAGGCGATCGAGGCTTTGGCAAATTTGAGGATCCACATCCACATTACTGCTACTACGAGCAGGCTGCTTGATCATGATGATATGGGTGTGCTCGGTTAGATCAGCAGTCCACTGCCAGGATGGTGCACCAGAATCTTGAATGGAAGGCACAACGTTTTGAAGCAACTCGAGTTTGGATATGTACCAGTTTTTGAGTATGTTCCTCTTCTTTCCTCTTCACCCACCAGCTTTGATTACCTTCGACTTGTATTTGTGAAAGGTGCGCAATGATGATAACAAAGCATTGCAGTCGTGATCATCCAACTCCGGGGCCTGGGCTAGATAGCAAAAGTCAAGCAAGGAGCGGATTGCAACGACTACACCCGGAGGCGCGCAACCGGAAATAACTCCAACAAGCGTCCTCTGTACATCCCGTTGCGTTCTTCCGGTCACTTGCTTGAGTTGTGAGACACCCTCTTTGAAATGTCGGAATCCGATGCAAGGCTGAAGCACAGAGTAACGAAAGTCAAGTTCTTCGGCTCCAACAACGTTTATCGCCCATCGAACCTCATGGTCCCAGAACTTCTTGTGCCATTCATGGAGCGGTTCTGGGGTTAAAAACCTTGGGGGATTGGCCATCCACCAGTCCCGAAAGAACGGAAACGCGACGCCATTCAGACGGAATTTTTGGGCCGCGGCGAGGTACTGGCGAAGATTATCCGGGTTGACCTTGATCCGCCGAAGCTGATTCAGCGTATGAGATTTTGTGCGCAGGGGATGCTGTTCCGGATCACCAAATTGTTTGTACATTGCGGTCGTTATAGGGGACGTCTTTCCCCCAACACCCGAGAGCATACAAGCCTCTGGTGTGTCGACAATGTATGAGGCGACAGGTGTAAAGCAATATCGAAGATTACCGAGCGGGTCGTTCATCATGATCCCATCGCGAGCCGCGTCCTTCACTGGCTGGAGCACGATGTCAAGGCATTCGTGAATCAATCGGTCAGCTAGAAGACCCCGAATACGCCTTGACTTATGGATAAACTTGGGGATTGGGAGAAGAGCAGTAAGCAAGAAAGCTTCGGATGATAACTTCAGACGTGTTGACATGCGAATATTCGCGAGTCCGATTAGTAGTGGGTGGGCGCATCGGTCGCCAACGAGTGCAGAAATAGTGGTTTTGTCAGACGAAAGGATAATGCCGAGAAGAGTAGCACCGTCAGGCAGTTTAGTCTGGTGAATGCGTTCAACAATAAGATGCCTTTGAGGAAATAGAACGACTAACCTGCATTTTCCATGCAGCATTCCCCGTCATCCACTCGCTGTACACGCGAACAAGGCGTTCAGCAGTTCGGTAGACACGGCGGGGGACAAGGTCCAGCCGGTCATGGAACAATGGATGATTGAAAAGGGCTTCCACGCACTTGAGTGGATCACGGTAGAATAGTCTGATCGGCGACTTAGTCGGTACCTTGGTCGATAGGGTACAGCACTGCCATTCGGGCCCACTAGGAAGAAGCTCCGTGAGGCCACGCAACTGTTGCGCGGTCCGGAACGAGAGGGGCAGGGTCTTCATCTGAGAAATTTGTGATTCACGGAGGAAACAAGATAGGTTCGCAAATACGCACCAGCTTGAGGGACAGAAGGCTATCAATTGCGGCCATGCTCAGGCTAGACCGTGTGAGCCAAAGTCCGACTTCCCAATCCGCACGAGAAGCAAACGGATAGTAAATGTTGGAACGACGCTCTCTTGAAAATTGATCCTGGTCGAAGCGATGGAGGAAGGTATTCTGCTGATGAGCGAAAATGGCAGCGGCACCTGGAAACTCCTCTGCGGTTCCATGGTACGGATCTTCAGGCTCTATATCATGCATTTCGTCATCTATAATGCCAAAGTTTTGGCCCAACTCCGGTGCAAGCTGCCTGGGGGGCTCAGGCGATGGGACGTTCCGAACCTTTTCCTTTGCTTCTTGTTCGAGAAGTTCACCGATTTCGACCAGATTATCCACCCACCCGTGGCAGCGAGACGTCGGCTGGTTCATGTGCCGTAGGACCGCGCTGTCGGATGGGAGGTTTTTGCTACAGTTAGGGCACCGTGGCATACTTACTACTTGCTGGTAAGGAGGACCATGCGTGTGAACTTGACCCTGGTCTTTGCAATGCGCATGTTATCGCTACCGCCTTCCTCGAGTAACGTTCCATCAACGCCAAGCTCGAAAAAAAAAAGGCCTGTTCTTCCTCCGTCTACCCCGCCTTCGGGGAAACTTCCAGTCGTTTCCCAGGCCGTTTCTGCACCCGACACTCCAAACGCTTGCTCTTGTATTCCTCATTCTTCCATTTTCCAGAGTATTTCACCCCACGAATTTTTACAAGACCCCTACATGGTTGATATCCCGGACGTAAACACTAGCTCTTTTGGTGCAGGAACTTTGGAATTGGGAACTCCCGCGGATGTGGGTGGTTGGTTACACTCAGTCACTGCTGTTGCTGATTGTGATACAGTCGTCAAGTTACATGTCCGACCCCAATGCTATTTACCTCCACCTGGAGGCCGCTCGTGCCAGACAGGCGGTCCTGCGAGCACGGGTCCATCTTGCGACATGTGAACTTTCCGAGCACGCGTGTCGTACGCGGCTCGATCGTTTGAAAGTCAAACACTTTGAGAAGGCCCTTACAACAGCAAACAATAGTGTTGGGCAATGGTGTGATGATATTCGCCGCTCTGGACGGCCCCTTCACTCATACGATCCCATGTTGCGGCGCACACCACGTCGTCATCGCCTTGACCTTGCTCCTCGTAAGGCGTATACTTTATTCGTTGTGGATTTGTGCGCTGATTACAAACCAAGACCTTGATCGATGCGCTGAGCTTAATGACGACGAATTTTTTGTAGATCTTACGTAGATATTTTATAGTGACAAGTCTAGGTAGCCCGAGTATTTGTTTTTCGTCCATTGTTGTTCCAACATCGTTACATGCTGCCTCCTGAGCGCGAGAACTTAGTCTTTCAGGCTCGTATCTGAAGGCGACCTTTGACAAACAATGTCTAGGCACCTCAACTAAAACGCAACCTAAGGGGAGGGGACTGTAGTCGAAGGGAAATCCAACGAGAACAAGACTGGCTTGTTCCGTTGCTGCATTCAAGTATATATACTACGAGTACATGCGCACAGACCAAGCTGTGTCTGACGATAAGCTATCTACTGCTACCTAATAAGGTTATAGTGTTCTCACGGGTGTGAGAGTATCGACGGAGATTAAATACGCGTGTACGCCATGAGGCGGTCTAGACTATGACATCATAGATAAAGGCAGTGGCACGTGACATCGCGTGACTGATCATGTGATAGCTGACTAAGCAGGTCACGTGACTTTTGAAAAGAGGAAAATAAAGAAAAAGGTAGGTGAATGAACGGGGTTCGTAACATTACCCCCCTGCTAGGCCTGAGATTCCAGATCAGGATCCGTAGTACCAGAAGTGAAATTCACCACCGGGGTCGAGAATAAAGAGTCGAATAAAACACGCGTCATTTTTAATCGGCGTGGTGCGCTTGGATTGCGCCTATGGAAGTCGTTTATAGCCGCCTGGGCTTTCGATAATCCTGAGGCAGGTTCCCAGGTTCTATCGCTATCATCGTATCCTTTCCAGTGGACCAGGTATTGGAATCCACGGCCTATGGGTCGCGAGTCAACTATGTAGTCAACTTCGAATTCTTCTGCGCCCTCGTCGTTTACTTTGACAGGGCCCGGGCGGACTATGGGTTGCCCTTCCAGGGGCTCGATATAGGGTTTGATCCGGGACACGTTAACCGTAGATCGGGCTTTTATAGTTTTTGGGAACAGAAGTTCCACCGCGTTGGGGAAGATCTTCAAGATCTGGTAGGGTCCGATCCAGCGTTCCGTTAATTTACGAGAAGGGCGATCTGCGAGATCGAGATGTTCGGTGCTAAGCCAAACCAGATCGCCGACGGAGTATTCCGGCGCTGCCGAGCGGTGTTTATCCGCCTGAGTTTTCATCCTCAAGCGCGTCTTTTCTAGATTTTCTTTGGCCGATTGTAGGTTGGCCTTCATCTTCTCGGCAAATTCCGAGGCGGAGGGTGACTTCACAGAAGTCGGTTCAAATCCGAGTCGAGGGGAGAACGTTTTTGTTAACTGGAACGGGGTGAAACCAGTAGACGAGGATTGTGTGTTATTAAAGTTAAACTGAGCCATGGCAAGCCATTCGGCCCATTGATCCTGCTTTTCGGCGGTAAAAAGACGCAAGTATTGTCCTAACTCGCGATTTATCCTTTCCGTCTGTCCGTCGGTCTGGGGATGGTATGCCGTGGACATCTTTTTCTCGATTTTCAATAATTTAAAGAGGTCTTTCATTGTTTGGCTAGCAAACTGCGTGCCTCTATCCGAAACGAGCGAATCTGGAAGTCCGTGATGCTTCCATACGTAGTCTCTATACAGTTCGGCTGTTTCCAACGCCGTGACTGTCTTCTTGGTCGGGATCAACGCGACTTCTTTTGAGAACCTATCTACTACCACGAGGACGGCATCAAAGCCGTGCGACTCGGGGAGACCGGTAATGAAGTCCGCGGATACGCTCTTCCAAGGTCCGTCCGCCACTTCTAGCGGCTGTAATAGCCCTGCAGGGGCTCTATTGGTTGGTTTCATACGCGCGCAGCGTTCGCATGATTTACAATATTCCTGGACTTGCGCTTTCAATCCAGGCCACGAGTAATATCGGGAGATCAACTCCTGTGTCTTTTCGGCTCCTTTGTGGCCGGCTATCGGATGGTCGTGATGCTGTGTGATCACGGTTTGTCTCAACTCAGTTGGGACCCATAACTTGTCATGATAATAATATAATCCTTCACGGAGGATCGACCCGTCGGGAGTTTGATAACCCGAATGTGTGTTTTTAATTCTGTCAAAGAGGGAGACCTCTTCTAGAGATCTGATGCGAGATTCCGGGATCACGATCATTTGCTTGTTGTCGTGTTCTATGCCAATACGGTGATCATCTCTTCTAGAGAGGGCATCGGCTTTTCCCATCGAGGTTCCCGGTTTGTTAATAAGGTTAAAGTCAAATCGAGACAGGTACTGGGCCCATCGGGCTTGTCTTCGATTGAGATCTTGTGATTTCATAAAATATTGGAGATTTTTGTGGTCGGTCCAGATCTCGAACTGGTGGCGTGCCCCTTCAAGGTAGTGTCGCCATTGCTCTAAGGCTTCTATGATGGCCAGCATTTCTTTATCCGCAATCGGATAGTTACGTTGCTCCGGCGTCATGGAATGAGACATGAATGCAACTGGATGCCACTTTTCGTCTTTCAAGGTGGAGAGGACTGCCCCTGTGGCAAAGTCCGACGCATCACACTCTACTCGATACGGTGTGGTATCATCCGGGTATGCTAATACCAGTGCGGAGGTAAATCTATTTTTGAGCGTATCAAACGCCTTTTGTTGAGCTTCTCCCCAGCTCCAGGGTTGATCTTTCTTTGTAAGGTCGTGCAACGGCCTTGCGATTTCACTATAGTTGGCGATAAATCGCCGATAGAAGTTGGCCAGCCCTAAGAAGCTCCTGACTCCTTTTACGTTGGTTGGTGCCTGCCAATCAGAGATTCCTTTTAATTTAGTTTCGTTCATCGAGATTCCTGTACTCGAGACGTCCATTCCTAACATGTCTACTTTCTCGACATCGAAAAAGCATTTTTCTGGTTTTACAAAGAGGTCATTCTTTCGAAGTCTCTCTAACACTTTTCTGACCATTTCCTGATGGTGTTTCTTGTCGCGATTTGTATAAATTAAGAGATCGTCGATATAAATAATGACTACGTCATCCATGTCGGCAAAGATATCATTCATCATTTGCTGAAACGTAGCAGGGGAATTGCACATTCCGAAGAACATGACCGTGGGTTCAAAGGACCCTAGATGACAGACAAAGGCTCCTTTCCATTCGTCGCCTTCTTTGATCCTAACGTTATTGTAGCCCCATCGGAGATCCATTTTGGTGAAGTGCCTGCTTCCTTTTACTTTATCGACAATCTGAGAAATGAGTGGAAGAGGGTAGTTGTTTTTAACCGTTCCCTCGTTTAAATATCTATAGTCCATGACCATGCGCTTTTTGCCATCCTTTTTGGGTATAAAGAACACAGGTGACGTTTGCGGGGACTTAGAGGGTCGAATATACCCTTTAGATAGTTGGTCTTCCACGAAGGCTTTAACCTCATCCTGTTCGGTAGGGCTAAGTGGAATTAATCTTCCTTTTTTGGGTACAAAGTCTGATTTCAAATCCACCGCGTGGTCCCAAGGTTTTCTTTCTGGCATGCGCTCGCTCGCCTTCTTCGAGAAGACGTCTAGGTAGTCACGATATTCCGGGGGTACTAATTTAAACGATTCTTCCGGTTCTAAACCCTGGTAGGGTTCTATGACCTGAATTCTAGCGCCGTAATCCTGCTCGGCTTCTTCCATACGGTTTTGGTATATAGCGCTCAGCGCTTTACAAGAGGCGGGGCAACGGTCTAGTTGTACCTCGCCTTTTATCCAATCTATCGAGGGATTGTGGTCCCTTAACCATGTGTATCCTAGAAGCATTTGGTTTCTTCCTAGGTTGGTGACGTCTGCCATCACCTTTTCTCTATGTCCATTATAGTCGATGATCAGTTCAGCGGTGTACGCGATTCCTCCGGCTGAATTCACGGTTCCATCCACATTGTAGACAGGGACAACGAGTTCCAGCGGTTTTAAAGGTATCCGTTCCTTCTTCGCAAATGCGGTATCGATAAAAATTCCTGTTGCCCCACTGTCTAAGAGGGCTTTCACGCTTGTTTTTGTGCTTTTTGTGATTATATCGATTTTTAAGTACACCTCGCGAATCGGATTTAGGGTGCGAATCTTTTTCGGAGATGTTTTTTCATTTTTGTAAGCGGAATTAAGTGTCACTTCCCGGTGACCGCGCTCTTTCGAGATCGCCGCTTCGGTGGTTGTATCTGGTAGGCTACCACATCGAGATACAAAGCTATCTATAGAACAAATTTGTGGGAAATAGTCCGGGTCTTTTGCCATAAGGGCCAGTTCACGCATATCAATAACAGGGAGATCATAAGATGTAGAAGAAATTGAAATAGGTAAACTAATCTCTTTAAGTCCATCATCGCTTGTCGCGGCACCCCCTTCCTTGTGCGTATCATCTTCTACGCTAAGACAAGAATACCTATTAGAAGAAAAAGAGAAAGAAGAAGAAGTTGAACTAGTCCGAGAACGTGTACGTAAGTCCGTGGGAGTCGCCTTACCCTTTAAGCGCTCCCCTTGCCTTTTCCCTCGGTCACCTCGAGGTCTCGGAAATATGCTCTCGCCGCGTTTATGTCCATTCCCTCAACCGCCTTTTGCCAGTTCGGGGCAGTTGATGATTTGTTCGGCTGGGCCGTTCCTTCGGCTGCTCGAACCTGGCGAGGAACAAACTTTGAACATTGTTGGCGGTGACCGCCACGGGAGAATCCGCATTCTTTGCACCGTGTGGAGGGTGCCTTGCATTTGGCAGCTATGTGCCCTTCTTTTCCACAGTTAAAACATCCGCGTGACGTGCGGTTGACGGAACTGGTATCGTCGCCAGTCTCGACCCTATCGATCTCCATTGCGTTGGGATCTTTTCTTGCCATGGTGTTCATGGAGAACCTTGTTTCGAACGATTCGATTGCATTTGCTATTTCCTGTACCTTATTGATGAAGGTGTACAGGGAGGCGGGCCTTTGGTTTGTCATGAACATGTGGCGGATTATGTCCTGTCGGACACCTTGTTCGAGCAACGTTATGCCCATTTGTTCCTGACAACCGGCTTGGTCGTACAGAGCCAGCCATTGGGTCAAGAAGACTTGCGTCCTCTCGTTCCTTCCTTGCTTCCTTGTGAGAAGTCTTTTTGTTGCAATCTCTTTTTCGTTCCCGATCTGGAAACGTTCGTTAAGGGTCTGTTCTAGCCCTTCAAGGTTCAGCCAGGCTACCTGGTGGTCCCGACGCTTTTTGATCTCGGTGCGAGCCCATGCTCCAGCACCGTTTTTGTCCTTTTCTCCGAATTCGACTCCGATCCTGGAAAGGACTGCCAGGTTCCAGTTCTTCTCTCCTACCGCGTTGCTATCGTCAAAGAGTTGTAGGTTGGCCTCGCGGAAGACCAACATCTTTGTCCACCATTCGTCGAACTTGTTATAGGACCCGTCAAAGAGCCCTGGGTCGCGGATGACCTCCGCCCTCTTTGAGTTCAAGGTCATAGAGGACCCTGGAGTACGGAGAGCAGCTGCTACTCCTCTCTCGAAGGCGGCCCTCTCGGGGTCGGCGCTTTCCTTGGTCTCTTGGCGGGTTTGCTCTAACTCGATGGTTAGGTCCTCGGCCTTCCTCTCGGCTCGGAGCGCCCTGAGTTCCAGGTCGTCCATTCTTTTGAGCAAGGAGGCGAGCACTTCGTCTTGGTTGTTGGCTCGACTCCTGCTGCTGGAGGCCATCGGGTTGGCGGGGGTGGTGGCGCGGATGGTTGGCGTGTCCGAGTAGGTTGGTTCCGGCGGGTTCTCGAACATTCCTGACGACATTGGGGGCTGAGAAGTATACGGTAGATTGGTACGGTGTGTCGTCGGGGAGGGTTGCTATTGCGTTTGAAAAGGCGGTGTCAAAATATTCGTTGATGAGCTGGTTATCCCAAGCTCCTTCTAGTTCGATGGAGAATGCTTCGTCAGAAGCGATGTCGTTCGTGTCGATGTCTTCCTCCTCAAAAATGGGAAGGCGGGGAATTCCGTTTGATAGACGGACGAGGAGAGACTGTTTGTATTCGAGGTTGTTGAACATAAAACTATTTTCAGGGAGGATCTCACGTAGAGTCACGTCACCTGACCTGTGAATGCAATACCGTGTCACGAGCACGGACGTATGTCGATGGTAGAGTCGAGGAACCGGATTTGCCTGGCTACGGCACTGATTTAGCTCAGTAAGGCTACGACTCTTATTTTACTTCGAAGATATCGCGATTCGAAGCGGTGTTTACGTCACAAGACGCCGGTGCCCACTATCCGGATAAGGGATTGATACTATTCGAAGCGGGTAGCCGTGTCCTCTCGAATGAGGTCAAAGCGCTACCAAAGCGAACTTCGTTGCGGGTCGTACGAACCCTCTAGCTATGCAGTGGAGACTTGGTTGCAGTCCAAGTGTGGTCACGGTACAACCGAGAAGCTGAGCTTCCAATCTCCTAAACTCTGGAGTCCGAGTATGGGGTGCACTGAAGCGGGTGCGCGCAAAGAGAAGTATAAAGGGGAACTCGATTCTGGAGTTGAGGTGGGTAGATAAAGTAGTCTTGTTCTAATGAAGGCGACCTTTGACAAACAATGTCTAGGCACCTCAACTAAAACGCAACCTAAGGGGAGGGGACTGTAGTCGAAGGGAAATCCAACGAGAACAAGACTGGCTTGTTCCGTTGCTGCATTCAACTATATATACTACGAGTACATGCGCACAGACCAAGCCGCGTGTACGATAAGCTATCTACGACTGCCTAATAAAGTTATAGTGGTCTCACGGTCGTGAGAGTATCAACGGACATTAAATACGCGTGTACGCCTTGAGGCGGTCTAGACTATGACATCATAGATAAAGACAGTAGCACGTGACATCACGTGACTGATCATGTGATAGCTGACTAAGCAGGTCACGTGACTTTGAAGAGGAGAAAATAAGTGAAAAAAGGTAGGTAAATGAACGGGGTTCGTAACATTACCCCCCTACTAGGCCTGAGATTCCAGATCAGGATCCGTAGTACCAGAAGTGAAATTTACCACCGGGGTAGAAAATAAAGAGTCGAATAAAACACGAGTCATTTTCAATCGTCGTGGTGCGCTTGGATTGCGCCTATGGAAGTCGTTTATAGCCGCTTGGGCTTTCGATAATCCTGAGGCAGGTTCCCAGGTTCTATCGCTATTATCATATCCTTTCCAGTGGACCAGGTATTGGAATCCACGGCCTATGGGTCGAGAGTCAACAATGTAGTCAACTTCAAATTCTTCCGCGCCTTCGTCATTTACTTTGACCGGGCCGGGACGGACTATGGGTTGCCCTTCCAGGGGCTCAATATAAGGTTTGATCCGGGACACGTTAACCGTAGATCGGGCTTTTATAGTTTTTGGGAACAGAAGTTCCACCGCGTTTGTTTCATAGACCTTCAAGATCTGATATGGTCCGATCCAGCGTTCTGTTAATTTACGGGAGGGGCGATCTGCCAAGTCGAGATGTTCGGTGCTAAGCCAAACAAGATCGCCAATAGAGTATTCCGGCGCTGCCGATCTATGTTTATCCGCTTGAGTTTTCATTCTCAAGCACGTCTTTTCTAGATTTTCTTTGGCCGATTGTAGGTTGGCCTTCATCTTCTCGGCGAATTCCGAGGCGGAGGGTGACTTCACAGAAGCGGGTTCGAATCCAAGTCGCGGGGAGAACATTTTTGTTAACTGGAACGGGGTAAAACCAGTAGACGAGGATTGGGTATTGTTAAAGTTGAACTGAGCCATGGCAAGCCATTCAGCCCATTGATCTTGTTTTTCTGCCATAAAGAGGCGCAAGTATTGACCTAACTCGCGATTTACTCTTTCGGTTTGTCCATCGGTTTGCGGGTGATAAGCCGTAGACATTTTCTTTTCGATTTTTAATAGTTTAAAGAGGTCTTTCATGGTTTGACTTGCAAACTGTGTGCCTCTATCCGATACTAGGGAATCTGGAAGTCCATGATGCTTCCATACGTAATCTCTATACAGTTCGGCTGTTTCCAGCGCCGTAACTGTCTTCTTGGTCAGGATCAACGCGACTTCTTTCGAAAACCTATCTACTACCACGAGGACGGCATTAAAGCCGTGTGACTCGGGGAGACCGGTAATGAAATCCGCGGATACGCTCTTCCAAGGTCCATCTGCCACTTCTAGTGGTTGTAGCAGCCCTGCGGGCGCTCTGTTTGTTGGTTTCATGCGCGCACAGCGTTCGCATGATTTACAATATTCCTGGACTTGTGCTTTTAATCCAGGCCACAAGTAATAACGGGAGATCAACTCCTGTGTCTTTTCGGCTCCTTTATGGCCGGCTATCGGGTGATCATGATGTTGAGTGATCACATTTTGTCGCAACTCAGTTGGGACCCATAACTTGTCTCTATAATAAAATAATCCTTCACGGAGGATCGACCCGTCGGGAGTTTCATAACCTGAATGTGTGTTTTTTATCTTATCGAATAAGGTAATCTCTTCTAGAGATCTGATACGAGATTCCGGGATCACGATCATCTGTTTGTTGTCGTGTTCTATGCCGACGCGATGATCATCTCTCCTGGAGAGGGCATCGGCTTTTCCCATCGAGGTACCCGGTTTGTTAATAAGTTTAAAGTCAAATCGGGACAGGTACTGGGCCCATCGGGCTTGTCTCCGATTTAGATCCTGCGATTTCATAAAATATTGGAGATTTTTGTGGTCTGTCCAGATCTCGAACTGGTGACGTGCTCCTTCTAGGTAGTGACGCCATTGCTCTAAGGCTTCTATAATGGCCAGCATCTCTTTATCCGCTATGGGATAGTTCCGTTGCTCCGGGGTCATGGAGTGTGACATAAAAGCTACCGGGTGCCACTTCTCGTCTTTCAAGGTGGATAGGACTGCCCCTGTGGCGAAGTCCGACGCATCACACTCTACTCGATACAGCGTGGTATCTTCCGGATAAGCTAGTACCGGTGCCGAAGTGAATCTATTTTTGAGCGTATCAAACGCTTGTTGTTGAGCTTCTCCCCAGCTCCAGGGTTGATCTTTCTTTGTTAGGTCATGCAATGGCCTTGCTATTTCACTATAGTTGGTGATAAAACGCCGGTAGAAGTTGGCCAGCCCTAAGAAGCTCCTGACTCCTTTTACGTTGATTGGTTCCTGCCAATCTGAGATTCCTTTTAATTTAGATTCGTTCATCGAGATTCCTGTACTCGAGACGTCCATTCCTAGCATGTCTACTTTCTCGACATCGAAAAAGCATTTCTCTGGTTTTACGAAGAGATCGTTCTTTCGAAGTCTCTCTAACACTTTTCTGACCATTTCCTGATGGTGTTTTTTATCGCGATTGGTATAAATAAGCAGGTCGTCGATATAAATTATGACTACGTCATCCATGTCGGCAAAGATATCGTTCATCATTTGCTGGAAGGTAGCCGGGGAATTGCACATTCCGAAAAACATGACCGTGGGTTCAAAGGATCCTAAGTGACAGACGAAGGCTCCTTTCCATTCGTCGCCTTCTTTGATCCGAACGTTGTTGTAACCCCATCGTAGATCCATTTTCGTGAAGTGTCTGCTTCCTTTTACTTTATCGACAATTTGAGAAATAAGGGGCAACGGGTAGTTATTCTTTACCGTGCCTTCGTTTAAATATCGGTAGTCCATGACCATGCGCTTTTTGCCATCCTTTTTGGGTATAAAGAATATGGGTGACGTTTGCGGGGACTTAGAGGGTCTTATGTACCCTTTCGATAATTGGTCTTCCACAAAAGCTTTCACCTCATCCTGCTCGGTGGGGCTTAAGGGAATTAATCTTCCTTTTTTGGGGACAAAGTCCGGCTTTAGATCTACTGCGTGGTCCCATGGTTTTCGTTCCGGCATACGTTCGCTGGCCTTCTTCGAGAAGACGTCGAGATAATCATGATATTCCGGAGGTACTAATTTAAATGCTTCTTCGGGTTCCAGCCCTTTATAGGGTTCTATGGCCCTGATTCTGGCGCCGTAATCCTGTTCGGCCTCCTCCATGCGATTCTGATATATAGCGCTCAGCGCTTTGCAAGAGGCGGGGCAGCGATCTAGCTGTACATCGCCCTTGATCCAATCAATCGAGGGGTTGTGGTCCCTTAACCATGTGTAGCCTAGAAGCATTTGATTTCGTCCTAGGTTTGTGACATCGGCTGTCACTTTTTCTCTGTGTCCGTTATAGTCGATGATTACGTCAGCGGTGTAAGCGATTCCTCCTGCTGAGTTTATGGTTCCATCAACATTGTAAACAGGGACAACGAGTTCCAGCGGTTTTAAAGGTATCCGTTCCTTCTTCGCAAAAGCGGTATCGATAAAGATTCCTGTAGCACCGCTATCTAAGAGTGCTTTCACGTTTGTTTTTGTACTTTTTGTGATTATGTCGATTTTTAGGTACACCTCGCGAATCGGATTTAGGATACGAATCTTTTTCGAAGATGTTTTTTCATTTTTGTAAGCGGAATTAAGTGTCACTTCCCGGTGACCGCGCTCTTTCGAGATCGCCGCTTCGGTGGTTGTATCTGGTAGGCTACCACATCGAGATACAA
>JBBPLX010000774.1:0-15580 GCA_038090015.1 Leccinellum albellum
TACAGAACCGTCAAAGAAGGTGGAAGTAATCAGAGACCCCGGACTCTTTGATGGGTCCTATACAAAATTCGACGAATGGTGGATAAAGATGTTGGTCTTTGGAGAGTCTAACCTGCAACTCTTCAAATATTCACATGAAAGTGGGAAAAACTGGAACTTAGCAGTACTCTCTTGGATAGGAGTAGAATCGGGAGAAAAGGACAAGAACAGTGCTGGAGCTTGGGCTTGCACCAAAATAAAGAAAAGAAGAGATGGCAGCTTGGAATGGCTAAGCTTTGAAGCACTTGAACAAACCTTGAGTGATCGTTTCCGGATAGGAAATGAGAAAGAAATAGCTATGAAGAAACTCCTACAAAGGACACAAGGGAAAAATGAAAGAACCCAAGTGTTCCTCACACAATGGTTGGCCTTGTATGACCAATCAAACTGTACGGAGACAATGGGGATCACTCTGCTTGAACAAGCCGTTCAGCAAGACATCATCAAGCACATGTTTGTCCAGAGAGACCGACCAGAAGAGTTGTACTCCTTTATTCACCTAGCACAACATTATGCCAATGCCATCGAATCCTTTGAATTAGGTTCACCTGCTTCCAATTCTCACATCAAGATCCTAACGCAATGGATATCGACAGAATCGAGACTAGCAATAGTACTAGTTCCATAAACCACATGTCATATGGATGTTTCAACTGTGGAAAAGCACAAGGTGCAAAGAATGTGGCTTCTCAAGAGGAGGCCATTGCCATGAATGCTCCAAATTCATACCTCGCCAGGTCCAGAAAGCTGAATGAATAGCCCCATCAGACAAATCATCAGTCACCCCAAACTGGCAAAAGCTGATTGAAGATATGAATATTAATGCGGCAAGAGCCTACTTTAAAGACCTTGAAGTCATGGAGGGAAAAGTGAAGCGGAGCTATCGAGAAGACTAGGAAAGGGAGCTAACAGACGATAGTTAGCGTATATGCCAGTAACGGGTTTACGGGCCTATAGTATCCGCTTGCTGGGTTTCGGTACCAGCGTCCTTGCTATGGCGAATAGACTCGAAGGTAAGAGTGTAGACTCGCTAAGGTGGAGTCGACCAGTTCCTGTGGCTCGCTAGTGCAGAGGACTTAGCAAAGACCTTAGAAGATCAAGACTGGGGAGTCTTGTCTTCGCTCGGTGCTATATTATATATACTACTGTACATCGTGCACGGACCATGCCTTAGGGCAGGTCTTGCCTATATCTAGACTAGCTAGGGCTATGCGATAAGTAAAGCCTTGCGGCAACAACGTGGTGTGGCAGAATGGAAGCTGCCAGGGACCGTGAGAATGCAATGGAAGATCTGCCTGTCGGTACACATGAGGTGTGGCAGATCTATAGATATATGAACAATCAATCGGGTGGGATCTATGAAGATACCCTGTACCACGATATCGGCGATGTGAATACCGGAGGGGATTGTAGATCCACGAGCAGCTATAAAAGTGTCAATAAGTACCAACAATAGATAGGGGACCAGATCACGTGAGCACTATAGTGGGCGCTAACCATGGATGACTAAGGGTAGTCACGTGACCTATAATACGCGGGGAATAGATAGCGGTCAATAGATAACTCGTTAGTATCGGCGAGTGAAGGAATGTCCCATAGACGGGGAACGACAAGAGAAGGGGTCACGACCAAGTTCGTAACAGTCTAAAGCAATCAAAATCCCCATTCAGCTTATAGGCCCTCGCACTCGTTAAAAGTCGTCGACTGTACTGCTCTCATCAACTCTGGCACAGAAATCTCCTGTGTCGACTGGGCCTTGATCCGAAGGAACAATCTCCCCCGAGAATGCCTCAAAATACCTATTAGGGTACGAAACGTAGACCAAACCACCAACCGAAAAGGAGATATCCTTTTTACCACCTTCCTCTTCGTCGACATTGAAGGAGTCGTCCAATCGGTAACACTTCATATCATGGACTGCGGACATGAAAATGTCATTCTAGGACTACCTTGGCTTCGAGCTGCCAACCCCTCCATCGACTGGGAATGGCAGACCATTACCATTCCAGAATCCGTCGACCAATCCACCCACCTCTACCACCTCCACACAGCAGACCTCCATCGTCACAACGCCCACTTCCGAAAACCCACCCCAGAACCCAAATGGACACCCCTCTGACATGTTCATGTCACTCCTGCTCATGATCGAAATCTCTATGACTACTTAGGTTTTGAAACCAAGAGAAAATTCCTTGAGATGGCTACCGTTAACAGAGTCATGTGCAGGGTTATGAGAGTGGGATCCCGATTCATCCCAAAAGGGGACCCTCGAATTGCCAAACTCACCACTGCCACTAACCTCGCCATTGAACAAGAGAAGGCCAAACCTAAGACAGTTCTTCCTCTGGAATACTCCGAGTTCTCCTCCATATTTTCTGAGGAAGCCTCCTTGAGACTCCCTCCTCCCAGACCCTATGACCATGCCATTAACCTAGATGACACCTTTGTACCTAAGATCGGGAAAGTCTATCCCCTCTCCCCTGACGAACAGAAAGCCACTGAGGACTTCCTCAAAGAAAATCTATGAAGCGGAAAGATCTGACCATCGAAATCCCCCCAAGCCTCCTCCTTCTTCTTTGTCAAGAAAAAGGACGGAAAACTTCGCCCCTGTCAGGACTACCGATACTTAAACTCCCATACCACCAGGGATGCCTATCCACTCCCCCTCATCTCCGATTTCATCGACAAACTCAAGGAGCCAAGGTGTTTACAAAGTTTGACGTTTGATGGGGATACAACAATGTATGAATCAAGGAGGGAGACCAATGGAAAGGCACCTTTATCACCCACAAAGGACTCTTCGAACCAACAGTCATGTTCTTCGGAATGAACAACTCCCCTTCCACGTTCCAACGGTTCATGAACGACTCCTTTCGGGACATGATCGCTGAAGGGTGGCTTGTCATCTATATGGACAACCTTCTTATTTTTTCCCCTGATGACACCTCCCACACTGAGCATACCAGACGAATCCTTCAACAAATGAAGGAACTTGACCTCCACCTTCGCCGCGAGAAATGCAACTTTGCAACCCCAGAGGTCAAGTACCTAGGAATGATCATCAAACCAGGTACCCTCACCATGGACCCAGTAAAACTGGACGGTATCACCTCCTGGCCTGTCCCCTCCAAGGTCAAGGATGTCCAATCTTTCTTAAGATTTGCCAACTTCTATCAAAGGTTTATTGACCGCTACTCTGACATCGCCCAACCCCTCATTGACCTGATCAAGCAAACCAAACCTTGGGAATGGTCCCCTGCCTGCCAGACCTTCTTTGAATCCTTGAAAGCAGCTCTCCTCTCAAAACCAGTCCTCCACCTCCCCGATCTCTCTGCTCCATTTGCCATCGCCACTGATGCCTCTCGAAATGCCACAGGCACCATCCTTCTCCAGACTAATTCCAATGGCGACTGGCATTCCTGCTCCTACCTCTCCCAGTCATTCATTCCAGCAGAACGGAACTACGACATCTATGACAGGGAACTCCTGGCTGTCATCAGGGCCCTCAAAACCTGGCACCACTACCTTCGTGGCTCCCCCTTCCCAGTGCAGGTCTTCACGGACCACAAGAACCTCACCTACTTCCGTGAACCATGCCACCTCAACCGTCGACAAGCTCGATGGCTCCTGGACATCACAGATTTCGACCTCCAGATCTCCCATGTCCCTGGTTGTCTCCTTGCTGGACTTGACACTCTCTCTCGCCGGCCAGATAAACTTACATCTCCCTCTGAAGTCGACAATGAGGATGTCACCCTCCTTCCCCCCTTCCTCTTTGTCCGTGCCATCGACACCACCCTCTCCTCCGCCATTGCCGCTGCCTCTGGGAACGACTCCCTTGTCCTCACCACCCTCCAAGCCCTTGATGGCACCATTCCTCCGGCCTTTAAATTCCACCAAGTTAGTGACTGGCAATTCCGCCTGTCCTCACCTATAAAGATTGAGTCTACATTCCCGACTCTCTCCTCCAATGCAACATCGTCGCCCGTTCTCATGACCATCCCTCTGCTGGCCATCCTGGCTGCCTTAAAACTCATCAGCTTGTTGCCTCAGAATTCTGATGACCTGGCCTGGCACAATTCGTTCGAAAGTTCATTGAGGGTTGCTCGCTTTGCCAACAGAACAAAGCCAATACTCACCCCACCGTTCCCCCTCTTACCCCTATCAAGTCCTCCTCCTCTCGCCCCTTCCAGCAGATCTCCTGTGACCTCATTACCGACCTTCCCCTCTCCGCTTTGTTTGACTCTTTATTGGTCGTGGTCGACCATGGGCTTACAAAGGGGGTAATTCTCTGCCCTACTAAGAAAACAGTGGCCGCTGAAGGGATAGCATCCCTCTTTGTTCACAAAGTATACAAATGCTTCGGCCTCTATGATAAAATCATCTCGGACCGAGGTCCCCAGTTTGCATCCTCCTTCGCCAAAGAACTAGGAAAAGTACAAGGCTATGACCTATCACTCTCCACAGCCTATCACCCTCAAACTGACGGTGAAACAGAACAAGTCAACCAGGAGGTCGAGACCTACCTAAGGATCTTCTGTGGAGATAACCCTACCTCCTGGGCGGATCACATCACCCACGCGGAATTCGCTCATAATCACCACCTCTATTTTGTCACCGGGAAATCCCCCTTCTTCCTGATGATGGGTTTCGAACCCTATCTGCTCCCGACCATTATCGCCGAAACCAATCTCCCTGCCGTCGAAACTAGACTAAAAGAACTCTCCGCCACTTGAGACGAAGCCTTGGCTGCCCATAAACTGGCCAGACAGGTCATGAACTCCCAGAACCATAGGGGATTCACCCCGTTCTCCAAAGGAGACAAAGTATGGCATGAAGCCAAGAATCTGAAACATTCCCTCACCTCCCCTAAATTCGCCCCCAAACGAGAAGGACCCTTCATCATCACTCAGGTCCTATCTCCCATCACCTATAGACTCCGCCTCTCCAAAACCTGGAGCATCCACAACGTGTTTCACGCCTCTTGCTTATCGCCCTATCGTGAAAACACTGTCCACGGACCCAATTTCCCTGCTCCACCTCCGGACCTTGTAGAAGGTGAAGAGGAGTATGAAATACTGCAGATTCTATGCCACAGAGGCCCACGGAACAATCGTATGTTTCTGTGGAAAGGATATACTGCTGAAGAAGATACCTGGATCCCTGAAAGGGAATTGAAACATGCTAAGTCTGCCCTCCTTGCCTATAAAAAACTCCATTCCTCCGTCTTCCTCCCTTAGCTCTCTTTATCCACCCCCACTCTTGATAAATAAAAACATCTCTCTATGTACTTACCTACTTAGAAACGTCTTCCATCTCCTCCGTCTCTTCCATTTCCCCCCCTACCCCGTTCCAACCCCTGTCTCCCATGCCCCCTCGCAAAACCCCTTCCCCACCTCGTCACAGCAGTCTCCCTCCTCCCACCAGCCCTCTCCAACAGGAATCTATCAGAGCCGACGACTTTGACTTCAATATCACAGAGGTCATGACCTTCAAACACATTCCCAGTCCCCCTCCTTCTCTCCCCGTCAAAGACCGTGTCAACTGGCACTCCATGTCACCTCCAGTGCATCCCCCCCTTTTTATCCATCCCCCCCTTTTTATCCATCACCCCGTCACCTCGGTCAACATTCCCCAGAGCACTCAGAGATTCCGATCCCAGAAGCATTTCGACGAGACTGTGGCGAAACTTTGCCTCTATTTATAGGATTCTCACTATGTCCAACCCATCAATGTCCATGCAGATGTAGACTCTCCCCTTCTCACCCTCTACAATGCCTTCATCTATACCGCTCGACTTGGTCCCATCGCGGAACATCTGGCCAAATCCTCCAATACAGACACTGTTTTCCTGGCTGATCAGATCCGCCAGGTCAGAGTTTTGACCGATGGGAGGATTCTCACTGCTCGTTACCAGCTAGGCATGCTCGACTTCGTTGAGGACATAGATTGCTACCTCGTAGACCTCTCCCTCCAATCCCCCACTGGCACCCTCCCCGCCCCCTTTCCGGAGTACCATCCCGCCCCTACCACCTTATTCTCCAGGGTTATCGCTGCTGAGGTTGAAGCAGTCTCTCCAACAAGGACATTGGACATTCCTCGGACCCCATCTGCCTCCTCCTCCCCCCTAGACCTGGTAAAGGAGGAACTAGTCAACTGCATGGAAGCTCTCCACTTCTCAGAACCGGTGACCTCTGACTCGGAGCATGTAGAAGGGATTGACTCTGCTTACCCTGCTCCCCTCCTTCCCTCTTCAGAGGAATAAATCATCGCCACCTTCGAAGCTAGGCTGGATGCTGAGGTAGACCAACCTATTGGGTGGAACCACCACTTCTGGAACAAGGCATGTTTCCAATGCCATCGCCTCTCTCACTTTCAGATCGACTGCCCTGAATATACTTGTCCTTACTGTCGCCAAGCCGCCCCTGGACATATCCAGGCCCGATGCCCTCGTCGCCAATGCTCCCCTCCCAACCCCCTATCCTCTTCCTCCTCCTTGTCCTCTTCTAGAGGAAATCGCTGCTTATCTAGTCACTCATTCCGAGCTTCTGGCAGAGGCCACCCACTCCCCATCCCTGCCCCGTCGTGACTCACTCATCATGACTCACTTGATGTGACTCATTCAACATGACTCACTGTTCCTAGTTCCCTGCTCCTCTTTGTTCCGATTCCCCTGTTCCTACTTTCTCCTGTAGCGTTACTCATCCGCAGCTTCATGACTCATCCATACTGCGGATGACCTATCTATTCCAGACAATTCCATCGTCTTCCATCGCTTACTCATGACACCTTCCCCTTAGTATATATACTCGCTCATGTACTAGTAGCAAGCCTAAGCTAGAGCTACTCGAATATCACCACTCTTAGCCCACACCTCAGTCTCTAGGCATGCGCCTCCCTCAGTCCTCAGTTACCTTTGTCCCTCAGTCGTCTTACAGCCCATAGTTGGGGTATTGACTCTTGCCTTAGTCCCTAGTCTTAGCCTTCGAGTCTTCGACCAACCCTACCCAGGCCAGTCGTAACAGCGCTAACCATAGCTGACTCAGCGTGTAGTCATGTGTCCTATAATATGAGGGGTTAATAGATAACTCGTGGAGATGTCAGTGATAAGGAATGTCCCATAGATGATAGGGGAGACAAGAGTAGGGAGTCACGACACAGTTCGTAACATTTACGCTGCTTACAATCCTTGGGTAGCATGGAAACAAAATCATTTTCCTTCGCCCACTTCAAGTACTCTGCCTGTAAAAGTATTGGACACAGTGAACATGGTCAACTTTGGACAAATGGCGGTTAATGTACGCGATGGCAGGAGTCCATATGGCATCGACATGTAGTGACTTTGGCTACTAGAGCAACACGGTGAGCAGCCCATTTGCTGTGCAAGCACCATAAGAATGACTCGAAAATACAGGACAATAGGACATATGAGCAAAGGTTGCAGTCCCGAAATTTTTTGCTATTGACTAGATATGGTTCCGTGAAAAACTGATTAACGTCACTGCTGCGATTTCTCTGGCGCACTTTGACAGGTTCATCAATGTCGATGAGTTCAATGTCTGGCGAGTCGGTTGTATTATTCAGTAATTGGGAAGTAAGGTCTGTGCACAGTCACAGTGCAGGCGCAGCAATGTCTGTCATTGTCAATGAACAAAGTAACATTGTCATGCATACTAAAATGTACCATTTGCCATGCCTCGTGAACACTCTTTATCCATAGTAGGCACAGTGGGATGTGCTTTCTTTTTACCTGTAGAATGTTCAAACAACAAAGCTGAATGAGTGTTAAATCTCACCTTTTACCGGTCGAGATGAGCTGTTTGCCTGGCCCTCATTTTCATTGTCCTCAGAGTCCTCGAGCTCAGGGTCTATTCCAGTACTACTATGTTTGCGTTTGGGAGAACTGGAACCCAGTGATACCGGAGGAGAGGAGCCATCATCCTGGTCAACTTGAGGGTCTGGAAAGTCAGGTGGTGTCGATAGCTCTTGTGCAGCAGTTTGTGCTTGTTGGTGGGAGTGAAGCTCTGGTGTGGCTGCGTTCTCGGTATCTCTAAGCCTTGCCAAGGGAAGCATGGCGTGCTTAGGGCAATCATTTGTGCTGATATCGCCATTCATTTTACAATGGCGCCCCAAAGGTGTGGCTTTTTGGGTGGATTCTGGAAGCTGGAAAGTGTTAAGTAATGTATATCAACATAGGTACATTTTATGCTACTGCCCGGATATCTATTGAAGTATCAAAGAAGCACGCTACGCACATTCAATGCTGCAATGCACACTTTTGCCCCGGCACTGACCTTGGCTTACGGCTGCGATATCTCAGTAGCCGGGCTGAAAGCTTTGATAACTTGCTCTGCCGTCTGGCCTGGCTTGGCTCGGCCTAAATGAGCTTGGCTTGGCCTGGCTCACGGCCCGAAGCCAGGCCAAGCACAACACTAATTGTCACAGGTGATACAAAGAATCTGTTCTGTGATATGGTGACTCAGTGAGTAATTCATTACATTCGATCCATGCTATTTACCTTGTCTGTCACTGAGAACTCCTCTAGAATGTTGTGGAATATATTTGCCAGGGCCATCCCTGTATGCGACTGTGTGACTTCGACAACATCCAATGGCATTGTCAGCACAGAGCCATTGTGCTCTAAGTGCACACAGATTGCCACAAATGAATGGTGGTTCGGTGATGACCATGTGTCAGTGGTGAAGCTCAGATGCCCATTATAGTCCTGCCAGTGGTAAGCGGGGACACATACCATCACGCGGACATGAGAACTAACGTACATTTAACATTTTAGCAATACGCTCCCGCGTGCACGTGAAAACATGTCGAATATCACGCAACACCGTAAACTCGGAAGGTAAGTAATAATTTGGCCACCCAGTCTTCATCAGAGACAAGAACGCTTGATCACTGACTATTGTAAATGGCCGCAGTGCTGAAGCAGAGCTATCGAGTAGGTCCTAATAAGGAGTGCTAACACCGGAGTGCAGTTAGCTAGAGGGGTGCAAGCCTATGATGCTTGCCTATGACTCCACTTATCGGGTTTGCTGACCGATGGCTTCGTGGCGACTATAGTAGACTCGAAGATGATGGTAAAGACTCGTAGAGGGAGTCGACCAGTTCCTTAACGGGAGGTAGCAGACTAATGGTCAATGCCACAAAACCCTTAGAAGATCAAGACTGGGGAGTCTTGACTTCGTCGGGTGCTATATTATATATACTACTGTACACACGCACGGACCATGCCTTAAGGGCAGGTCTTGCCTATATCTAGACTAGCTAGGGCTATGCGATAAGTAAAGCCTTGCGGCAACAACGTGGTATGGCAGAATGGAAGCTGCCAGGGACCGTGAGAATGTAATAGAAGATCTGCCTGTCGGTACACACGAGGTGTGGCAGATCTATAGATATATGAATAATCAATCAGGTGGGATCTATGAAGATACCCTGTACCACGATATCGGTGATGTGAATACCGGAGGGGATCATAGATCCACGAGCGGCTATAAAAGTGTCAATAGGTACAAACAATAGATAGGAAACCAGATCACGTGAGCGCTATAGTGGGCGCTAACCAGGGATGACTAAGAGTAGTCACGTGACCTATAATACGAGGGGAAATAGATACTCGTCAATATAGCAGATAAGAGGAATGTCCCATAGATGGGGAACGACAAGAGAAGGGGTCACGACCAAGTTCGTAACAAGTGCTTCACTAACCCACCACACAATCTCCATCCTGCAACGAGCATACCATGTCAGTCCCGTGGTGCTGGCACAGTGACCTAGTAGCTAATGTGTACCTTGTTTCAGTGCACGTGTGGGGTATATTCAAGTAAGTCAACCGTTCTTTCCCTTTGTGCTCAAATGACTGAGTTATCTTTCCATTCTTTAGGATGCCCACGATAACTTTAGTGCGGGCTTCGTTAGCATTTTTTCCTTTGTCTGCAGTACTGACAGCTTCATCTCCCCAGCACTTCCTGGCATGCTTGTGCATGTTGCCAGTAGATCAGGCGTCCTTGGTATCCAGATATCGCCGGATTTTCACCTTGCAACCCTGACCAGCACACTTGAAGACATGCGAGTGGTGCTCATTCTGCTGCTCAATGACAGGTTTGGGTTCAAAAAAGGTGTAAATAGGTAATGTCTAGTCTTTCATTTGATGCTCTAATACTAACATTAGCATAGCCCATTGCCCCATTCCATAATTATTAGTAGGTGCACACACAATTGTTCATTTGGGGTCTCCTCAACAATCTCAATTTCTTTCACCTCTGCTGGGTCATGCTCAGAGTTATGGCTTGGCACTGCAGCTGTTGTGGCATGTCCATCATCGACTTTGGTGTTACCATGGTCGGAAGACTCCTTGACCTCATTGGACCAGAAGTATGGCTTGGCACTGCAGCTGTTGTGGCATGTCCATCATCGACTTTGGTGTTACCATGGTCGGAAGACTCCTTGACCTCATTGGACCAGAAGTGAGAGGCTGCTTGACCCATATGGGGTTAGTGTGGGTGTTATGTGTGAGTTGGCAATAAAATTACCTCCTGCTGGGGGTATTCTTGCCTTCTTGAGAGGGTCGGCTGATGTGGCATTTAGATCATCTCCCTTATGCTTTTGGTGATTTTGTTTCTCGAGTCCAACTTTAGCCTTCTTGGAGAGTTTAATGAGGCATTTAGAGGGTCTGATGGAATCAGATGCCATGTGAAGTAGCTAGGTGTATTTTAGAGTAGTTATGTGGATGTATGGGCTCAGATAAGAGAGGAAAAAATTTCATGTGGTCATAAGCTACAAAGTCCTATAAATAAACTTTTACCCCCACACCCACCCAGTACTCATACCCATGACCCATGTGGGTATCCAATACCCATGCTATGCCCTAGTCGTAACATCGTTGAGATTAATGAGCAGAGAATATCCTCATGTAATCTAGATTTATACTATTCCGTCTACCAGCTGTTTGACCTGTTGCCATCCCGCATTCACTTTCTTTTGCTCTTTTATTTTTTCAACCTGTGCAATGGTCCATGAAAACATTGTATACTTATATTTCTATGATGCCAATGATGCTCCAGTGCTTTGTCAGATGAGCATTGGTAGTATCTGTTCAATCAGGTAGCATCTGTATCTTATATTCGAGATGGAGGGTTAGATGTTGATAGCAGGACACCATTTGGAAGATAATGTATAATGTATATATTTGAATGCTTATTGTACCTAATGTATCTTTGTATAAACTTTTAAACTTTTGCTTACTTTGTGCCTATTTTTGCACTTAAAATAGAGGTTTACACTTATTTGACTTGAATGAAATGTTCTTGACATGCTGGGATAATGCCATGTACACCCTTTAATTACTTTAATTACCTTATTTCACTTCTTTGTATCATTTTGAGCCAGGCAAAAATAATAAGCATGACATAAGTCTGATAAGTAATGTGTTATTTTACTGATGTGATCGAACAAGTCGAGTCATCCCAGCACACAAACATGCCAAACTCATCAAACACTGCAGGAAAGCTGGGGCAGTTGAATGTGCCACAAACATTCTGTTTGATGTTTGTGAATGTCCAGCTATCCTTGCTATTCCAGATAATCACAAGATGTGGGGTGTAGAGTGGGCAGTAGACAAACCAGGGATTGACACCATCACTAGCATAATGGCTTTGATACTACTTGTGTTAGGCCAGTGCATGAAGTAGTCCAGTTGGGCTTCCAGGTAATACTGCAGTGAGTCTTGCTGACCTTCTTTATCTGTGCAGGAAGACACTTTCAGGAGGATCAAGCGCCTCGTCCTGAGACTTGGACTGCACATGATATTGCCATTGACTCCAAGGACCAAGTGGGATGGCTGGCTTATCCCCAGGGGGGAAGAAGCCCCTTTTGTGACATAACTCATTATGTTCAATGTTCTTAGATCCGAGCATTTCCGCTTCATGCACAGTTCTGTGCTTGCCATTTCTTCATGGGCACACCATCTCTCACGTAGTTGCATTACAGTAATGTTGTCATAGATCACAAACCCCATACATCCATTACCAAGAATACAACTTTTGTATAGTACCAACCCTGGATGAAATCCTCGCATCACTGACGAGCTCAAGTGCATTCTGCTGAATTCAAGGACATTGTTGGAGGGTGTGGACCAGTCAAAGAATTTGACATGGTTGCCACTGAAATGGTTGTCAAAAGGAAATTATATGGTTTCCTATAGATGGGGCAAGCAAAGTAGGAAGCGAGGGAGTGAGTAAGGGGGCGATGGCAAAGCGTGTGTTGGAGCATGTGGATTACATAACTTCAAGAGTGTAATGATCTCTTCCTCGGCTATGTCCATTCCCTCTCATCCTTCCCTGCTTTCCATGTCCCTCTAGTGGAAATATGTCCAACTTTGCATGCATGCATCTCTGCTAGCTTGATCCAGACCATTCAGACCAAAACGAGTCCTCAAAAATGTGCATCACATTTCCCTCCAACTTCTGTCTTTTCAATCTCGACATCTGATCTAGATAAGAGAAGTACACCATCTCAGTGCCCAAGCTGGTCATCATAGGCAAGATCCAAAGACCACCGGCCTCCCTGATAACATCATTACCATGTATAATAATCTTCTCTACAGTCGCCCGGAATACACCCTAATCCCTGTCCTTTTCAGCCGATGCCTCAAACATCACCACTGCATCCACCTACATTGCCTATTCCGACTACAATCAGTTCATTTTTTAAATCAATTCTTCCACTACTTGTCATACCAGCTCAAAAACTGTCATTCTTCTCATCACCACCCATCATACTGCTGGAAAATGGTACTTGTGAGTTCCCCCTCTCGCTGTGCATCACCGGTTTCAATCTCGCATATATCTATATTAACTTTTGTCATCATTCTAATCCTCTCCTCCTGTCTCACCTTTGTCGCCCTTCCCATCCATCGCATTTGCTTGGCATGGGCTGCCCATGTTACGATTCAGGTGGAACCCGAGGGAATCCCCAAGGTAGAGGCGTCCTACGTTTTACGTCACATTCGTTTTTCCGTTCTTCTCATAGGGGAGGATAGCTTTGTCATCCACAACCCCTTGTAATTCTTCTTTTCGCGTCTTCCATATTCTTTCCCTTTTCTATCCTTCTCTGTCTCTGTATTATGCGTCCCTTTTCCTCATCAGCAAACCAACCCTTAGCTGTCTAGAGTGTGACAGTCTGTCCAGAGCTGGCCAGCACCCCCAGCACCCCCAGCACTCCCAGCAAGGTGCCTAACTGGCCAGCTCTATCCAGCTTCTCCCAGACTGTCCCAGCTCCCCCCAGAACCCCTATATCTGTCCAGACTGTCCCAGACTTCTCCAGCTAGTCTCCAGTGCTCTTCAGTTCATCCCAGATGCCTCTAGATAGCTCCATATTGCTCCAGCTCATCCCAAAATAGTCAAATGAATTATATATTCATTATCAATTTCTATCTATATTCAAGACTATCTATATACACTATGGACATATGTATTAAGCAAAATGGAAATAATCTTACCATACATCAGACATCTATATAAAAGAGATACAAGTTAGTCACAAATCAAAGGTAAATCCAGAACTTTACTTACAGAGATCATCTATGTCATGGCCATGACAAGAAACTTGAAGGAATAAGTCAGTCATATGTCAGTCACACTAGCATATCCACTTACTTGGTAGATACATCATGGATAGGTGGTAGATAGTAAAGAGATAAGTAGTAGATGATAAGTAGCAAGTGATGTGTGATGTGTGGTGTGTGGTGTGTGATGAGGAAGGAGATGGTAGTGGTTGAGGAAAGAGAGAGTGTGGGAAATAAAATTGAAGAGTGCTGGGTTTAAATACCTGGTGGCTGCTGACTTTGAATTTTATAATTTGTAAGCATGTCCGCTTTTTTCAACATCAAGTGTGGGAATAATGATGTCAGCAACACAATACAAATTCTGCTAAGTCTTTCTATACTCCAAGCACACTAACCAGACACAACAAAGCAGGAACCCTAACCAAGCACAACCAAGCACACTAACCATACACTAACCAAGCACAACCAGGCATACTAACCAAACCTAACAAAGCAAGAATCCTAACCAGACACTAACAAAGCATCACTAACCAAATGAGTCCTTTAGAAAACATTTTGCAGCAGCTCGGCGTGGGAGTTTCATGCTTAGTAATGGGTGTACCAAATGTAGTAGAAACCATTGGCTCTTAGATTGGTCGAGGGGTCGAGGGATTCCGTCCATATGTGGCTGAGATATCGATATCCCCACTTTTGAGTTGGATGTTATTATAATTTGACTTTAAAAGGATCTAGAGGTAGAGAGTCAGAAAAAAGTCGGGAAAATCTGAAAAATCATAGAATATTCCGCAATATCATAATGCATATGGTGTAACTGGCGCAAATCAACCGCTACAAAACCAGACCTGGTGTTGAGTTAGATGTTATTGTTATATCACATTGAGAAGATCTAGTGATAGAGAGCCAAGGAAAAATTGGAAAAATATGCAAAAATGATAGAATATTCCAGGATATCATAATGCATGTGGTGTAACCAGCATGAATCAACTGCTACAAAAACAGACCAGTTTGAGCCAGTTTATAACCATATATTGCTGACCACATACTGATCACTACTAACCAGACACTCTCAGATTAAATACTCTTGACATAGTTAGTAGAGACAAAATGTTCCCATGATTGACCTCTACAATAACATGATTTCTTCTTATTTTTCCCACAGTTAATTCTTGAGTTACAATCCTTCAAAGTAAATAAGTCCAGGTTGAAAGGCAAAACATTGGTTAGTTTGGGTTGGGAATATTGGTGAAGCATTGGTTAGTTAGTTCAGGTTAGGAGGCAAAGCATTGGTCAGTCAAGGTTAGAAGGCAACACATTGGTTAGTCTGGATTAGGAATATTGACAAAGCACTGGTTAGACTAGAAGGCAATACTAGTTAAATTTAATTAGAAATATTGACAAAGCACTGGTTAGATCTGGTTAGGGATTAAAATATTGGTTAGTTTGGGTTAGGAATATTGACAAAGCACATGTTAAACTTGCTTAGGAGGCAAAACATTGATTAGTCTGGGTTAGGAGGCAATACTGGTTAGATTTGGTTAGAGATATTAATAAAGCACTGATTGCCCTTGGTTAGGACCTCTATTATGTTAGATCTGGTTAGTGTGCCTGGTTGTGCTTAGTTAGTGTCTGGTTAGAATCCTAACTTTGTTGAATCTGGTTAGTGTGCTCAGTTAGTATTGGTTGGAAGGAGTAACACAGCCACAAGTCTGTACAGACTGTACAGGATCTATGTATATTTCTACTAGGTTAGTATTTGGTTATTGTGCTTGGAAGACAACTGGAATTATTAGTGACACAGCCACAAGTCTGTACAGACTGTACAGAGTTTGTCTGTACAGGTCTGTAATGTCTGTAGTGTATACATACTCTGTACAGTGATTATTAATCATTTAAGGAAACTCTGACAACACAGCCACCAGACTGTACAGACTGTACAGGACTGTATAATAAGCTGTGCTCTGTGGT